>JAJSOF020000005.1:370000-617500 GCA_025594305.2 Periplaneta americana
ATGCAGTTTCAGTTGACAATATGGTGTTGGTCTGGTGTACAACGTGCTTTCATCGTAGAGACGTTTTTGAAAAATGAAGAGTCTGTGATCGCCACTCAGGACTCATTTCGACATCGGATGTCACGCTAGGATTCCAACTCGGAATACAATTTTGCGGTGGGTGGCTTCATTTCGTATCACAGGTTCAACATTAAAGAAGAAATCACCTGGACGAAATTCTATTGCACTGAGATTGTCCGAGGCTACGGTAAGATCTCGCGCCCTGCGACTTCTTTCTTTGGGACCATTTGAAGGCGTAAGTTTGTAAACATCGATCACATACACTGGACGAACTGAAGACAGCGATTCGTGAAGAAATCGTGGCAATTGCACCAGCTATGACTGTGAAAGTGATGGCGAACATCAGAAAACGCCTCGATGCCTATATTGAAAGCCAAGGACATCATATGGATAATGTTGTTTTACATAAATAAACTGCATGTATTGGTGAATATGTTGATAACAATAAATTTTTGATTTGATGAATCTTTACAATTTTCTTGCCATGTGAAATCCATCCGTTCTTTCTGACGCACCCTGTATTATGTAACCGATCTTGATTATTTCTAATTTTATATTATGTAACTGATCTTGTCTATTGTAATTTTTTACTATATTTTATGTAATTTCTAAGGTATTTTCTTTTGTGTTGTTTTGTAATCTGATTTTGTATTTCATGTATATTACTGAAACCTGGTTGAGTGGAAGAGAAGGTCTCATCGCCTTAACTCTGCCAGGCAAAATAAAACTGCTGCTACTGCTACTACTACTTTTCTTAAAATTAACATCGCATATTGTGCAATGGCGCTTTAGTAATGCCCAACTTTAATTTGTTTATTTGTAAAAAAAAATATATATATAATGTTTTCAATAAGAAATATATATAATTATATAATTATCTGAGAACTGGTACAGCATAAAATCTAAATAGCACACCAGTTACGGCAAATCACGTGTTTTATGTAGGCTACTGTCATGATTTACAAATTCGTGGCAAGTTCTCTTACATACCGTGAAAACAAGAGTTTGACGTGAGCGGTTTCGTTCCTTAAATTAAAACAGCCTTTAGTTCTCTCTTCTGTCAATTCAATGAAGAATAAGATATCAAAATGTAATTAACACAACTTCATAAGATTATTATATGTGCATAACCGGGCTGATATTTCGGGCTCGGGTAGGCATATGGAAGATAAGTTACGGTTATGACGTAAATTGCTCCGTTCTTCAGTGAACTGACGGAAGAAGAGAGAATTGAAGACTATTTCATATAATATAACGCAACAAGGGGATCGAAATTTTAACTAAAGAATTAATAGAAGAGCTAATTTATAAATCTGGGAAAAACCAAATACATTGAGGTAACCAAGAATTTGGAAAACTCGAGAAATTCCAATATCTGGGATACAAAATCACAAAAAGAATGTAAGTAATAGAAATCGAAATTTTTCATCGCATCTCGAAAGCAAATACATCCTGTTTTGCTCTGAAATCATTAATGATTTCTAAAATTCTCACCACAACCACAAAGATAAGATGTTACAAAACAATAATTCATCGAAATTTTTCATCGCATCTCGAAAGCAAATACATGCTGTTTTGCTCTGAAATCATTAATGATTTCTAAAATTCTTACCACAACCACAAAAATAAGATTCTACAAAATAATAATTCTCCCCATTTTAATATACGGAGCAGAAATGTGGGTTGTAACCAAGGAAACAGAGAGGGGGCATTTGTGAAAATAAAATATTGAGAAAGATTTTTGGCCCCTTTCAAGAAAGTGGGCAGTAGCGAATCAGAAAAATTAGGGAATTAAGAAGTCTGTACCTGGAACCAGATGTTGTAGAAAACTGGGCTGGTTACGACATTAATAAGAGAACAATTCCAGATAAAAGTTACTTGGAAAGAACTACCAGATGGAAGGAGACCTCTCGGAAGATACAGATTCCGCTGAATTGACCAGGTGCAAAGGGAGGAAATAGGACCATGGCGAGAGATAGAGAAGGTTGAAGGAAAATTGTGATTGACGCCAAAAACCTTCTGAGATTTGACGCGTTACAATGTTTGATTGACTGACTAATATACTAAAATATGTGAATGAGTGAGATTAGAAAGATAGTTAACATTATAACCAGTTGAAGATACAATACATTGTAATCTACACATTGTCGGCTAACTTCCAAAACCTCCAAGTCCAATTCTGTCCTGAGTGCTGAAATCGGTGTATATCTTCGAAGTGAGTCTGCTGATAACACTTGATAAGGTCACAAATGTTTCTATATATTTTATAAATAACAAATGCATAACAGTTGTTATCCTGGGATATAAAAAGGATAAGAAGTTATTTTGTTCTCTTGTACAATTTCCACAAACGCAGTTACTAGATTTTAGAAATCAGTCAACGATAATTAAATATAACTTAATCGAAAAATTCGTAATAACATTTGGGTCGAGTACCAATAATTATTACTGTGAAATCTTGCTAAATCGCTACACACTTTTCTTCCTCTCCAACATGCACAAATTTCCACAGTAGAATATCTGTACGCCAATTAATTTCTGAATGCCCATTATATCACCTTCATCGAGATCAATTCCTTATACCAACAGACTTATCAACAGTTCTAAACAACCCATCATTCAGTTCAAACTTGATTAAATTTCTGAAAGCTATCAACATTTGAAGAGTCCACTGCAAGAATGATGGATGTCACTTTCTTGTCGAAAATGAACCAAGACTGTCAATGCATAGCTTAAGACATATAGGATGTACATAGAGAGTTATATGGCATTAACACTGATAGTCATTGCCCATTAATGATCAGAAAATCACAGTTAAGCTTTGAGCACTAAGTATTTCAAACTTCCAATTGCTTCTCCTGCAAAATGTATTCCAAATGACATCCATCATTCTTGCAGTGGACTCTTCATTTACAAATGTATGTAAAATCATTATTGTAATACAGTAAACTCTATGTAAACTATAAAAATTATTTAAGTATTGTCGCGATATGACTTCCTAAGTTAAAGCGACATAAAATGAATAAATTAAAAAAATTCTTCCATTTTGAATACACAATACATACTCAACAAAATGGTAAGAAAACGCTACTAGTACCAAGCCTAATCTTGCACTGTAGACAATTTCGCGTACAGTGTAAATGAGCCTTGCCAATGTTTGGGTAACTGCCACATTGTAAAGGTTAGAGATGCGGTTCTCACACGGGAGCGAGGAATGGAGTGAATTATGTTAGCACTAGCAGATGAGATCTGTTAGTCCCATTTTG
Organism: Periplaneta americana; assembly: GCA_025594305.2. Taxonomy (NCBI): domain Eukaryota; kingdom Metazoa; phylum Arthropoda; class Insecta; order Blattodea; family Blattidae; genus Periplaneta; species Periplaneta americana. The sequence continues at coordinate 373,327 of JAJSOF020000005.1, forward strand.
GCTACCCTTTTCCGGAAGTCTATGTGAACTCCATCCTTGAAATGTCTAGCTCATAGAAATCATGAAGTGATCGCACACCCATAAACGCTATCATCCCTTAAGACAGGTTCTGTGAAAAGAATCGGGGTGTAATCCCCTGAATATACAGCAAAATTTGTAGCGGAAAAAGTAGTAAGCAAAAGCTGGTCTGAATGTGTAATTTATCCTTCTGCAGCAAGGCGTGATCGTCGAGACACGCCAGTGTGACGCATGGTGCAGCCAGCATTTCGCCAATACATGCGTGCGTCCAAGCACGACTCATTCGACCATATGATTGCTAACGCTGTTTTCATCGTAATTAAAAAACGTAGCATGCCAGTTGCAGAGTCTCTCGTGTTAAGTCCATCACGTGTTCAATGTTGTCGCCACTCCTACAACAATACTTTCATGCAAATAAATTCCATGAAAATTTAACAACGCCAAGTAAATGTATCTACCGCTATACAGTCTATTCATATTTAATCACTACCACACACGTCACTTTTGTTCTTTTGCCTGCCCATCATCTGCTCTAGAACTTCCTCTTCTCTATCAATTCGTTTTCGAACTTCTTCTCCATTAATTCCTTTTCTAAACTTTCTCTTCTCCATGAACTTCTTTTCGAACTACTTCTCCATCAACTTCTTTTGAATTTCCTCTTCCCTATCAATTTGTTCTAGAACCTCCTCTTCTCTATCAATTCGTTTTCGAACTTCTTCTCCATTAATTCCTTTTCTAAACTTTTTCTTCTCCATGAACTTCTTTTCGAACTACTTCTCCATCAACTTCTTTTGAATTTATTCTTCCCTATCAATTTGTTCTAGAACTTCCTCTTCTCTATCAATTCGTTTTCGAATTTCTTCTCCATTAATTCCTTTTCTAAACTTTTTCTTCTCCATGAACTTCTTTTCGAATTACTTCTCCATCAACTTCTTTTGAATTTCCTCTTCCCTGTCAATTTGTTCTAAAACCTCCTCTTCTCTATCAATTCGTTTTCGAACTTCTTCTCCATTCATTCCTTTTCTAAACTTTCTCTTCTCCATGAACGTCTTTTGAATTTCCTCTTCCCTATCAATTGTTCTAGAACTTCCTCTTCTCTATCAATTCGTTTTCGAACTTCATCTCCATTAATTCCTTTTCTAAACTTTCTCTTCTCCACGAACTTCTTTTGAATTTCCTCTTCCCTATCAATTTGTTCTAGAACTTCCTCTTCTCTATCAATTCGTTTTCGAACTTCTTCTCCATTAATTCCTTTTCTAAACTTTTTCTTCTCCATGAACGTCTTTTCGAACTACTTCTCCATCAACTTCTTTTGAATTTCCTCTTCCCTATCAATTTGTTCTAGAACTTCCTCTTCTCTATCAATTCGTTTTCGAACTTCTTCTCCATTAATTCCTTTTCTAAACTTTTTCTTCTCCATGAACTTCTTTTCGAACTACTTCTCCAACTTCTTTTGAATTTCCTCTTCCCTGTCAATTTGTTCCCGAACTTTCTCTTCTTTATCAACTTGTTTTCAAACTTCCTCTTGTCCATTAACTTGTTTTCAAACTTCCTCTTCCCCATCAACTTTTTTCGAACTTCCTCTCCTTCATCAACTCATATTCAAACTTCCTCTTCTCCATCATTTTTCCTGAGCGTTATTAAATCGTATATGTATAAGCATCTGAGACCAGTTCAATGTGAAGTCTTCACCTAGCGTATTTATACATTATTTAGGATGTTAGAAGAAATGAGATGGAACTGTAGTGTGTTGGTGGAATGCAAGGGGGAATCTTCAGTACTCCGAGAAGTGTGTACGCTTTATCTACCACTTATACTGTCACTATCATACCGGTGATGAAACCCGAGCTGCAGGATAGAGCGCGCCCCAGTCGGTTTATACTTCACGGACTATCAGGTGCGAGATGTAATGGAGAAATGGTGAAATGAAAAAGAATCTTATTTTTAAAGGAACTGACCACACTACCCAATTACCTCCTAGCTTAGTTGCCTCATGAGTGATGCGTTATTGGTGTCATGAGGTTCAAACCTGACTTAGGACAGTTGACTAAACAACAACTTCAATAATAAATATGATACAATGGTAAAGGAAAGAAAGAAAGAGGTGAAATGGAGGGGAGAAAAAATATAGGCAAAACGGAAGAGGAATAAAAATAGACAAAAACGAGGAAAGAAATGAGCAAAAAGACGGAGAAGGAAGTAAATAATGAAGCAGAAAGAAGTGAACACAACAAGAAAGGACGATAAAAGGGGGAAGAAACGAAACGAGGACAATATGATCAGGAATAATTTTAATCTTCTGCGCACTTAAAACAAAATTTACGAAAATTACCTACATTTTATATTTTTAATGATTCATGTATGTTCCATGCTCAGATGAGCTCCACAATGACACAGTTTCAACTTAGCACCGAGCCAAAAGTCTTGTGAAGTTCACCAAGGATTAACGATCAAACCGATTTGTAAAAAAAAAAAAAAAAAAAAATAGGTCAGATTGTTACTTCTTGTACTGGAACAATACTGGGATTGTATACACAAGCAAAGTGCAGTCTGTGCGATTTCATTTACTCACTAAATTAATGGGTCTCTTGGAAATAATTCAAATATGCAGTCTTAAACTTCCTCTGTGTTGGATGCGATACAACTTTTGGCTAGATTTTTAAGAGAAGCTTTAGCGACTTGCCGAGGTAAATAAGACGTTATGAACGAAGAGTACTAAAAAATAATGAATTAATAGTACATTATGCAACAACCCTATTATGATAGTAATTAAGACGCGAGGATGTTTGTTTATGAAACGAGCGCAAGCGAGTTTCATAATTTTCATACGAGCGTCTTAATTACCATTATAGGCGAGTTTCATACGACTTTTTATGCTCGACCATATTTTTAACTTGAAATTATTCAGAAGTATTCATTTTATTTGTATCTAACTGATGAGCGGAACTGACCTTGTGAAATACCTCGTAAATTGTGAGATGTGCGCAAACGCGAAAGTATTGATTTTCTCCGAGGAACAGATCTCCACATTGACCTTGATAGCCTATACGAGTAACCTACAGAGTAAACTAAATATTAACTTTGATATAAAATTGAAATTACATTAGACATTGGAAAACGAGATGACAAATTGAATTTATTTGAATATTATTTACAATTAACGCTAATTATTATAGTAACAGAACATAACCTTCTACGACAATATTGGATTTCCAGCCTCCGTGACGTTTCCCTCGTTGTCTTTCGATTGCATATCCGAGAATAATCGAAAACCTGAACTTTAATGAGGTGCATTAAAGGTCTACTACCAGGTATACAATTACTACATTTCGGCATGGTCGAGCATAATAGTACATTATGCAACCAGCCTATAATGATAGTAATTAAGAAGCGAGTATGGATGTTTATGAAACTCGCTTGCGCTCGTTTCATAATTTTCGTACGAGCTTCTTAATTACCGTTAAAGGCGAGTTTCATACGACTTTTTATGCTCGACCATATTTCTAACTTGAAATTATTCATTTTATTTGTATCGAACTGACCTTGAGCAATACCTCGTAAATTGTGAGATGTGCGCAGACGCGAAAGTATTGATTTTTTCCGAGGAACAGATGTCCACATTGACCTTGATAGCCTATAAGAACCTACAGAATAAACTAAATATTAACTTTGATATAACACTGAAATTAAATTAAACATTGAAAAACGAGATGACAAATTGAATTTATTTGAATATTATTCACAATTAACGCTAATCATTATAGTAACAGAACATAACCTTCTGCAACAGTATTGGATTTCCAGCCTCCGTGACTTTTCGCTAATCCTCTTTCGATTGCATATCCGAGAATAATCGATACTTGCGCTTTTATAACGGTACAAAGCTGACTTGTCATTGGCTGAACACCTGTAAGCTGACTTGTCATTGGCTGAACACTTGTACTTTAATGAGTAGGTGTACTTTAATGAGGTGCATTAAAGGTCTACTACCAGGTGTATAATTACTACATTTCGGCATGGTTGAGCAAAAAAAAATATAAAGATGTGAAATAAAAGGAAAGGAAAGGAAAAAAGCAAACAAAAAAAAAGACAGTAAAAATTAGCAATTATTATTTAATAAGAGAGGAAGGGGTGAGAATGGAGCAACACTATAACAGACGATGCAAGTGAGCGACGAAAACGAGGCAATAATGATGATGATGATGATGATGATAATAATAATAATAATAATAATAATAATAATAATAATAATAATAATAATAATAACAACAATAATAATATACGCAAACAAACTTCAAATAACACGTGAAGTGTTAGAATTGTAGTATAAAGAGCAGGAAGAAACAAAATTAAAGCAAACAGAATGGTAGGCAGTACAGAGAGTTGAATGGAAAAGTGAGAGGCAGTTGGTACTCTGCAAGTCACTGATACTACGCTATAATCCTCCATTCATGTAACCTTCAGGGAAAGTGACATGGCGTCGCAATGAAAGCACCTGCGAACAAATGCACTCTGCAAATATCCTTAAGCTAACAGTTACGTAAGGAGGAGGGGAAGACTTCTTGCACAATTTGGTATTGTGGACAACATAGCCGAGTTTTATCGAATTTTTTTCTACGAGGTAGCTACTGAGTTTTGCATGAATACAAAAAAATACTTCCAGTTAACAGTTACAGTAGACTATGCTGTCAAGGACGGCTTCCACACTGTACAGAAAATCTAAAGAAATTACCTTAAACTACTTCACTCATTCATACTTAGCTTCTTTCTAGTCAAACTCACATAGACTACATCCAGTGAAACACTCACTCACTCACTCACTCACTCACTCACTCACTCACTCACTCACTCACTCACTCACTCACACTCCTACTCCCAATCTTAATTCATCCACTCAATATTCACTTCCACTCCCACAGACTCTCGCATCTCTCATTCGATCACTCACAAGCATTCATTCATCAACTCTACATTCATTTGTTCATCCACTCACATTCACCCATCCTCTCTACATGAGAATAACTTCTGAAGATGACTCAGTCGAGTCGAAAACGTTAAATATTTAACGAACAAAATGTGTACAAATAACTTCTAGTTAATTGTTCCAATCAGATATGCATAGACAGACCTTGTGTTTAACATTCATTCGTTCATTACATTACATTCATTCATTTCATCCACTCACATTCACATCCATCCATTCATTCTTCATTCATTCGTTCATCCACATTCAATTCACCCATCCCCATCCACATTCATTCTTCATCTTTTCACATTCACCCATCCACTCCACATTCATTCGTTCATCCACTCAATTCACCCATCCACTCGACATTCATTCTTCATCTTTTCACATTCACCCATCCACTCCACATTCATTCGTTCATCCACTCAATTCACCCATCCACTCGACATTCATTCTTCATCTTTTCACATTCACCCATCCATTCCACATTCATTCGTTCATCCACTCAATTCACCCATCCACTCCACATTCATTCTTCATCTTTTCACATTCACCCATCCATTCCATTCATTCGTTCATTCTCAATTCACCCATCCACTCCACATTCATTCTTCATCTTTTCACATTCACCCATCCACTCCACATTCATTCGTTCATCCACTCATTCACCCATCCACTCCACATTCATTCTTCATCTTCACATTCACCCATCCACTCCCATTCATTCATTCACCCATCATTCACCCATCCACTCCACATTCATTCGTTCATCCACTCACATTCACCCATCCACTCCACATTCATTCTTCATCTTTTCACATTCACCCATCCACTCCACATTCATTCGTTCATCCACCACATTCACCCATCCACTCCACATTCATTCGTTCATCCACTCACATTCACCCATCCACTCCACATTCATTCGTTCATCCACTCACATTCACCCATCCACTCCACATTCATTCGTTCATCCACTCACATTCACCCATCCACTCCACATTCATTCTTCATCCACTCACATTCACCCATCCACTCCACATTCATTCGTTCATCCACTCACATTCACCCATCCATTCCACATTCATTCGTTCATCATTCCCCATCCACTCCACATTCATTCGTTCATCCACTCACATTCACCCATCCACTCCACATTCATTCGTTCATCCACTCACATTCCCCATCCACTCCACATTCATTCTTCATCCACTCACATTCACCCATCCACTCCACATTCATTCGTTCATCCACTCACATTCACCCATCCACTCCACATTCATTCGTTCATCCACTCACATTCCCCCATCCACTCCACATTCATTCGTTCATCCACTCACATTCACCCATCCACTCCACATTCATTCGTTCATCCACTCACATTCACCCATCCACTTCATCATTCATTCATTCATCATTCATTTTTCACATTCACCCATCCACTCCACATTCATTCGTTCATCCACTCACATTCACCCATCCACTCCACATTCATTCTTCATCTTTTCACATTCACCCATCCACTCCACATTCATTCGTTCATCCACTCACATTCACCCATCCACTCCACATTCATTCGTTCATCCACATTCCCCATCCACTCCACATTCATTCGTTCATCCACATTCACCCATCCATTCATTCAATCGTTCATCTTTTCACATTCACCCATCCACTCCACATTCATTCGTTCATCCACTCCATTCACCCATCCTCCACATTCATTCTTCATCTTTTCACATTCACCCATCCACTCCACATTCATTCGTTCATCCACTCAATTCACCCATCCACTCCACATTCATTCTTCATCTTTTCACATTCACCCATCCACTTCACATTCATTCGTTCATCCACTCACATTCACCCATCCACTCCACATTCATTCTTCATCTTTTCACATTCACCCATCCACTCCACATTCATTCGTTCATCCACTCAATTCACCCATCCACTCCACATTCATTCTTCATCTTTTCACATTCACCCATCCACTCCACATTCATTCGTTCATCCACTCAATTCACCCATCCACTCCACATTCATTCTTCATCTTTTCACATTCACCCATCCACTTCACATTCATTCGTTCATCCACTCACATTCACCCATCCACTCCACATTCATTCTTCATCTTTTCACATTCACCCATCCACTCCACATTCATTCGTTCATTCATCCACTCATTCATTCACTTTTCACATCCACTCCACATTCATTCTTCATCTTTTCACATTCACCCATCCACTCCACATTCATTCGTTCATCCACATTCACATTCACATTCCATCCACTCCACATTCATTCTTCATCTTTTCACATTCACCCATCCACATTCACCCATCCACATTCATTCGTTCATCCACTCACATTCACCCATCCACTCCACATTCATTCTTCATCTTTTCACATTCACCCATCCACTCCACATTCATTCGTTCATCCACTCACATTCACCCATCCACTCCATTCATTCATTCGTTCATCCATTCGTTCATTCACATTCACCCATTCACACTCCACATTCATTCGTTCATCCACTCACATTCACCCATCCCACATTCATTCTTCATCTTTTCACATTCACCCATTCCACATTCATTCGTTCATCCACTCAATTCACCCATCCACTCCACATTCATTCTTCATCTTTTCACATTCACCCATCCACATTCATTCGTTCATCCACTCACATTCACCCATCCACTCCACATTCATTCTTCATCTTTTCACATTCACCCATCCACTTCACATTCATTCGTTCATCCACATTCACCCATCCATTCACCCATCCACTCCACATTCATTCTTCATCTTTTCACATTCACCCATCCACTTCACATTCATTCGTTCATCCACTCAATTCACCCATCCACTCCACATTCATTCTTCATCTTTTCACATTCACCCATCCACTTCACATTCATTCGTTCATCCACTCACATTCACCCATCCACTCCACATTCATTCTTCATCTTTTCACATTCACCCATCCACTCCACATTCATTCGTTCATCCACTCAATTCACCCATCCACTCCACATTCATTCTTCATCTTTTCACATTCACCCATCCACTTCACATTCATTCGTTCATCCACTCACATTCACCCATCCTCCATCCCACATTCATTCTTCATCTTTTCACATTCACCCATCCACTCCACATTCATTCGTTCATCCACTCCATTCACCCATCCACTCCACATTCATTCTTCATCTTTTCACATTCACCCATCCACTTCACATTCATTCGTTCATCCACTCACATTCACCCATCCACTCCACATTCATTCTTCATCTTTTCACATTCACCCATCCACTCCACATTCATTCGTTCATCCACTCAATTCACCCATCCACTCCACATTCATTCTTCATCTTTTCACATTCACCCATCCACTCCACATTCATTCGTTCATCCACTCAATTCACCCATCCACTCCACATTCATTCTTCATCTTTTCACATTCACCCATCCACTTCACATTCATTCGTTCATCCACTCACATTCACCCATCCACTCCACATTCATTCTTCATCTTTTCACATTCACCCATCCACTCCACATTCATTCGTTCATCCACATTCACCCATCCACTCCACATTCATTCGTTCATCATTCACCCATCCACTCCACATTCATTCTTCATCTTTTCACATTCACCCATCCACTCCACATTCATTCGTTCATCCACTCACATTCATTCCCATCATTCACCCTCCCACATTCATTCGTTCATCCACTCACATTCACCCATCGACTCTACATTCATTCGTTCACCCACTCACATTCACCCATCCACTCACATTCATTCTTCATTCATTCATCTCCACATTCATTCGTTCATTCACATTCACCCATCCACTCCACATTCATTCGTTCATCCACTCACATTCACCCATCGACTCCACATTCATTCGTTCATCCACTCACATTCCCCATCCACTCCACATTCATTCGTTCATCCACTCACATTCACCCATCCACTCCACATTCATTCGTTCATCCACATTCACCATCCACCCATCCACTTCATCCATTCATTCTTCATCATTTTCATCACATTCACCCATCCACTCCACATTCATTCGTTCATCCACTCACATTCACCCATCCATCTTTTCACATTCACTCCACATTCGTTCATCCACTCACATTCACCCATCCACTCCACATTCATTCGTTCATCCACTCACATTCCCCATTCATTCCGTTCATCCACTCACATTCACCCATTCATTCATTCGTTCATCCACTCACATTCACCCATCCACTCCACATTCATTCGTTCATCCACTCACATTCCCCCATCCACTCCACATTCATTCGTTCATCCACTCACATTCACCCATCCACTCCACATTCATTCGTTCATCCACTCACATTCACCCATCCACTTCACATTCATTCTTCATCTTTTCACATTCACCCATCCACTCCACATTCATTCGTTCATCCACTCACATTCACCCATCCACTCCACATTCATTCTTCATCTTTTCACATTCACCCATCCACTCCACATTCATTCGTTCATCCACTCACATTCACCCATCCACTCCACATTCAATCGTTCATCCACTCACATTCCCCCATCCACTCCACATTCATTCGTTCATCCACTCACATTCACCCATCCACTCCACATTCATTCTTCATCTTTTCACATTCACCCATCCACTCCACATTCATTCGTTCATCCACTCAATTCACCCATCCACTCCACATTCATTCTTCATCTTTTCACATTCACCCATCCACTTCACATTCATTCGTTCATCCACTCACATTCACCCATCCACTCCACATTCATTCTTCATCTTTTCACATTCACCCATCCACTCCACATTCATTCGTTCATCCACTCAATTCACCCATCCACTCCACATTCATTCTTCATCTTTTCACATTCACCCATCCACTCCACATTCATTCGTTCATCCACTCAATTCACCCATCCACTCCACATTCATTCTTCATCTTTTCACATTCACCCATCCACTTCACATTCATTCGTTCATCCACTCACATTCACCCATCCACTCCACATTCATTCTTCATCTTTTCACATTCACCCATCCACTCCACATTCATTCGTTCATCCACTCACATTCACATCCATCCACTCCACATTCATTCTTCATCTTTTCACATTCACCCATCCACTCCACATTCATTCGTTCATCCACTCACATTCACCCATCCACTCCACATTCATTCTTCATCTTTTCACATCCCATCCACCCATTCATTCGTTCATCCACATTCATCCGTCACATTCATTCTTCATCTTTTCACATTCACCCATCCACTCCACATTCATTCTTCATCTTTTCACATTCACCCATCCACTTCCACATTCATTCGTTCATCCACTCATTCACCCATCCACTCCACATTCATCCATTCACATTCCCCATCCACTCCACATTCATTCGTTTCACATTCACCCATCCACTCCACATTCATTCGTTCATCCACTCACATTCACCCATCCACTCCACATTCATTCTTCATCTTTTCACATTCACCCATCCACTCCACATTCATTCGTTCATCCACTCAATTCACCCATCCACTCATTCATTCTTCATCTTTTCACATTCACCCATCCACTTCACATTCATTCGTTCATTCATTCACCCATCCACTCCACATTCATTCTTCATCTTTTCACATTCACCCATCCACTCCACATTCATTCGTTCATCCACTCACATTCACCCATCCACTCCACATTCATTCTTCATCTTTTCACATTCACCCATCCACTTCACATTCATTCATTCATTCATCATTCTTCATCTTTTCACATTCACCCATCCACTCCACATTCATTCGTTTCATCTTTTCACATTCACCCATCCACTCCACATTCATTCGTTCATCCACTCACATTCACCCATCCACTCCACATTCATTCTTCATCTTTTCACATTCACCCATCCACTCCACATTCATTCGTTCATCCACTCACATTCACCCATCCACTCCACATTCATTCTTCATCTTTTCACATTCACCCATCCACTCCACATTCATTCGTTCATCCACTCACATTCCCCATCCACTCCACATTCATTCGTTCATCTTTTCACATTCACCCATCCACTCCACATTCATTCGTTCATCCACTCACATTCACCCATCCACTTCACATTCATTCTTCATCTTTTCACATTCACCCATCCACTCCACATTCATTCGTTCATCCACTCAATTCACCCATCCACTCCACATTCATTCTTCATCTTTTCACATTCACCCATCCACTTCACATTCATTCGTTCATCCACTCACATTCACCCATCCACTCCACATTCATTCTTCATCTTTTCACATTCACCCATCCACTCCACATTCATTCGTTCATCCACTCAATTCACCCATCCACTCCACATTCATTTTCATCTTTTCACATTCACCCATCCACTTCACATTCATTCGTTCATCCACTCACATTCACCCATCCACTCCACATTCATTCTTCATCTTTTCACATTCACCCATCCACTCCACATTCATTCGTTCATCCACTCAATTCACCCATCCATCCTCCACATTCATTCTTCATCTTTTCACATTCACCCATCCACTTCACATTCATTCGTTCATCCACTCACATTCACCCATCCACTCCACATTCATTCTTCATCTTTTCACATTCACCCATCCACTCCACATTCATTCGTTCATCCACTCAATTCACCCATCCACTCCACATTCATTTTTCATCTTTTCACATTCACCCATCCACTTCACATTCATTCGTTCATCCACTCACATTCACCCATCCACTCCACATTCATTCTTCATCTTTTCACATTCACCCATCCACTCCACATTCATTCGTTCATCCACTCAATTCACCCATCCACTCCACATTCATTCTTCATCTTTTCACATTCACCCATCCACTCCACATTCATTCGTTCATCCACTCAATTCACCCATCCACTCCACATTCATTCTTCATCTTTTCACATTCACCCATCCACTCCACATTCATTCGTTCATCCACTCAATTCACCCATCCACTCCACATTCATTCTTCATCTTTTCACATTCACCCATCCACTTCACATTCATTCGTTCATCCACTCACATTCACCCATCCACTCCACATTCATTCTTCATCTTTTCACATTCACCCATCCACTCCACATTCATTCTTCATTTACTCACATTCACCCATCCACTCCACATTCATTCTTCATCTTTTCACATTCACCCATCCACTCCACATTCATTCTTCATTTACTCACATTCACCCATCCACTCCACATTCATTCTTCATCTTTTCACATTCACCCACTAATTCTTCATTCCTTCACTCCCCCCCCACACACCCCCTCTTCATTCGATTAGTCACTCCTACACTCTTCATTCGTTCACACTTCCCATCTTCATTTATTTCCACACCCTCACTCCTTCACTTGCACTTCCTAATTATATCTCTCTCTTACTCTTATTCACACATACAGTAGTCTACTAGCCTACACTCACATTATATTCTTTCATTCGTTTACACACACACACACACACACACACACCTAACTATGCCTATGTACAGAGACATCATTTTATTTTTACTTCAATTTTCATTGTACCTCAGTTTTTGAATGTACTTCACTCCCACCCCTTCTACTAATGAAGTTCCAACTGTCCTCCAGACAGAATCAAGACCGCAGATAGTAAACAGCACTGAGTTACTGAGTATAGTACGTTCCAGAAATATGTCCGCGTTTTCCAGTGACGAAGGAGCTTTCAATATTGAATCATATTTTCGCACAGGTACTGTCCGTTTGCCTACGTCGCATCCCGATTTCCCCCACCTGCTTCTGCTCGCCCCTCTGTAAAAGCTGAGCTGTCTTAGCTCTTTTCTGAAAACATTAATTTTTGTTAGGAATTGGACGTTTACGTAATATTATACAACTGTTTAAAATAACTTAAATAAAAGGGCCTCGTTAAGTAATTAACTGTCACGTGATTTCCCCCCTTTCTACGATCCTGCGGCATAACCACTTGGACGGACAGTAGATAGCATGTCTGAGTAATTTTATTTGTGCGGGTCGGGCAGAAGTGAAGATTGAATTTACAGTACGTAAGGTACTCTTTTATAGAGTAGGTACAGAATTATTTCAACATGAGTTACTAGTACGAAGGACGAAACTGGCAATTGGAATTAGATGCAATAGTCTATAGTGCGATGATATGCACAAAAGAACTGAAGCCTTTATTGAAATGAACGGCCACCATTTTCAAATATGTGTTTAAATATCCATATTATGATTATTTTTAATTTCATTCTTTATATTGTACGCTAATGTGCTGTAGGCAGTATAATGTACACTGCATAGTGAATACGTTCGCATGGACAGCTCAGTTCGTGAGTAAAGACACTTATTGTGAATACAGTACTACATTTTGATTAAACAAAAACCTAATGAAAATTGTCGAACTCAAAATCGCGATATTTCCTAGTTTACGTAAATGGATAAAGTACTTTTCTTCCCTCCTATACCTAGTAAAGTGATTTGTTTGTGTTTTACGCCAGTATCATCGAACTCCAGTCGTGGAAGGGGGTCGCGAACGGTGTTTCCGGTTCTCTAAAGGTATAGCCAGGTTAATATTAAAAATGTTAGTAAAAATAAAATGATGTCCCTGTATTATCAGTTATTTTCCAAGAATTCTGCGACCTCAATGGTCTGACAATTGACCGCAGAAGCCATCCAGTTCGACACGGCAGCCAGCTTTATTTTATATATTAGAAGAGCGAAGATCGATTTTTCAGTTCAGTAGTCGGAACATAACATTCTGTTAAATGATTTAATGAATGATTAAATAGCTAACGAAGCTTGGTGGAACTCGTTACATGCCTCATTACGTAAGGTTCAAGTGTCACCGCGTCCCCGTCACCAGCGGATATCGGATAGAGCGCGCCGCGGTGAGAGAACACTTCCTCGACCTCCTGCAATTCTTCGAGTCGCTTTTGTAACGAATTCCATTTTATCTCAGTCCTTGAATATTAACTGACCGGCATCAGGTGCCCGGCCCATCTCAGAGTCGAGGATTCTGCCGCCCAGGCAGACCGAAAACGACATATTGGAAACGTATTTGGAAGCGAATTCAATTAATTTTTCTGGAGAAATATTTGTATCTATACACATAATTTGAACTCGTAATGGAAATTACAGGAAAACGGCTGGACGGATTTTAATAAATGACCCCTCATTTTGAAGCTTCGAATTCAAAGTTTTTCGGAAAAATAGTAGTTTTCAGTGAAATGTCAATTTTTAAACATAATTTTCCCATTTTCCAAAATCCACCTGTCGTCAGCTTTGAGAACTAGCTAATAGCATTCACAGCCGACTTGATATTCCCTTCGCTTTTTTGTAAAGGAGAAGCGAAGCGAGCATCAAGTCGGCCGTGTTGCATTTCAGAATAAAACAAAACACACACTACAGTAAACAATATTACACGAAGGCCATGAACTGCAAGAATGCTGACATATTTAGAGCTCAAATTAAATTGAGCTATTAAAAACTTAACTTACTAAAAATAATTTACAGGATCGATTCTGTGGTGTGTAATTTTCTGGGTACAGCTGTGTATTGGATATTAAAAACTACAAAACTTGAGGTGGTTTGATGACATTATTACCATTATAAATGAAATATTACTGTAGTTAATGCCATGATGTGACTATGTTTCATTAATTATACATATTAATGCTATATTGATGATATGAAAGTGAAACTTAAATTAGATTTTGATTTCTATATTTTACTGAGTGGCGGCTATATAGTATATGTTACTGAAAGCTATAAAACTTACTTAAGATAATAATATTATTAAAAATCAAATATTTTTATAGTTATTAATCAAGTAGGGTTGGGTCTTTTTCATATATTTAATGGCGGTGTGGTGTAGATATTTATATGCGTGGTTCTCTTCAGTATTGGCTCGAGAGAGAGTATCTTTCATTGTTATGGAAGCAAATAACTTTCCGAATGTCTGGTATTCTTCATTGAAAATAAATCTGAAAAATGTTTATTTGAATGTGTAATTAACTTAGTTCGCAGCATTTGCTGCACAAGCCACTAGTAGTATATATTACTGGCAGAAATACATCAAATGTTAAAGAAAGAGAGCAATATTAATGTACAGGATTAGAAAGAGGAACTGAATGGAACAAAATATATCTACTAAAGAGAAGAATAAAAAGCAATCAAGAGAAAAGAAAGGTACGGAAACAGAAATACCGAAGTGCAGGGAAGATGGAATGAAGATTAAAAGGAATAATAAAAATATAATTAAGTAAATTCAGACTGAATGAAAGGAAAATTAATCAGTGACTGAACAAAGAAGCAAAGAATGAAAGAAAAAAGAAACAAGAAGTAATGAAAGATTGATAAGGAAAAACGTAACGAAAAAGAAACAATGAATAAAAGAAAAAAACATTACGAAGAAATAGAGGAAGAAAGAGAGACAGAAAAAAAAAGAAAAGCGAAATAACGTAATGTGAACTAGGGGAAAGGAAAATGGAGAAAAGCATAAAAAAGAAATTAATTAAAGCGAAGTCAATTAAAATACATAAATGTAGATAAATCGATTAAGAATCTGAAAGGAAAAAAACAACTTCCTTCAGCGTGTACATTCTGACACGACATTGCGAGTAAAATCTGAGAAAAAAACATATTTCAATTAGCTTTTAGTTTTAAGATAATTCGGTGAGGGTGAGAATTTTGCTACCATTAATCTATTCTAATCTACACAAATAAAACAAGCGACCTGCAGACTTGCGTCGCCACTCGACCGTGAAATAGGTAACTGCAGCCTCACATCTACCCCATTTCAATTTGTTACTTTTATTTGTTTGCTACTGTCGGTAGCCAAATGGGTTAGCTTCAAAATTTATATGCCCATGAATATAAAATATTGATTTAATAAAAGGCCAGCCAATCGGAAGTAATCTTCTAAAAACAAACATCACGTGGCAGTCGGAGCATTTTGGATGCCGAATGTATTAAAATGCAGACAATCAAAAAGCTAAGCTTCTTACACAAATACCAACTTAGTGGCTAACAGGAATTACTGTCAAGTTGGACTGTTTGCCTTCAGCTTCATTAAAATCGAGAGAGAGAGAGAGCCGGAAGGGGGCTTCATGCCAGTACTTGCTGTAGCCAATCCTCAATCATTCGCATTGATCAAAGTGATAATTTATATGGTTTAATTTTTATACACATACATACATACAAACATACATACATACATACACACATATGTACCAGTGGCGTAGCATGAAATTTTGAGCAGGGGAAGCTAACTCAAATTGTCTTCCATGTACAGGGTGCGTCAGAAAGAGCGGATGGATTTCACATGGCAAGAAAATTGTAAGGATTCATCAAATCAAAAATTTATTGTTATCAACACACTCACCAATACATGCAGTTTATTTTATGGAATACAACATCAGCCATATGATGTCCTTGGCTTTCAATACAGGCATCGAGGCGTTTTCTGAAGTTCGCCATCACTTTCACAGTCATAGCTGGTGGGATTGCCGCGATTTCTTCACGAATTGCCGTCTTTAGTTCGTCCAGTGTATGTGATCGATGTTTACAAACTTACGCCTTCAAATGGTCCCAAAGAAAGAAGTCGCAGGGCGCGAGATCTTACCGTAGCCTCGGAGAATCTCAGTGCAATAGCATGCTTTCGGGCTGATCTTTGAGGTGGCTGGAAAACCTAGTGTCTGTCTCCACATTTGCAGGTGTACACGCGCTCCCTGTTAGTCCAGGTGATTTCTTCTTTAATGTTGAACCTGTGATACGAAATGAAGCCACATCCATGAGTCCTGTGTAGCGATCACAGACTCTTCATTTTTCAAAAATGTCTCTACGATGAAAGCACGTTGTACACCAGACCAACACCATATTCTCAACTGAAACTGCATTCTCTGGCTGACCCAACAGTCGTGGTCCCCCTCACTCTATCCCTTCCCTTGCTGCATATCGATAGTTTGAAATCCATCCGTTCTTTCTGACTCACCCTTTACATATGAGATAACGTATTGGAAAAATATAGTCTTAAAGTAAATAGTAGTCAATGTCACGTCAACAGCCCGAAGATTGGTTGGAACCTCGTAAGTAACACCAATAAGACATCACCTCAAATGGTACGTAGTAAATTATGATTTCATGGTTTACACATATCTCTAACAAATGGATACGTATATGTATAATTTAACAATAGCTCACTCTCTGTCATATTTTGAGAAATCACAATATTAACGGTCAATAAATACAGTATTAGTAATTACGTAAGTATGCGTCTGTCTTGGTTGTGTCCTTCATTGACAGTAAGGGAGTCATTCGTTTGTTTTTTAAATCACACTTTTGTTCGTAAGTCAGTCTTGATAATAGAATTGTCCTAAAAATTCAAGTAAATTAGTGTCAGCAACAGTTATTTCACTCCTTATTTATTATATCAGCCACAATGCACACTAATACTTCAACTGAACACAACTCACGAAAGGGATAACTCGGAAACTAAATTCTTTTCAATGTTAAAGCTAGCTTCTTGCGAGCCTTGCAACCAAGGTAGTTTAGTTAGAAAGAGATGGAAAATCTGCGGGGTGGGTTACACAGAAAAATGAGGGGATTGGAAGCTGGTGTGTGCAGGCTTCATGTTTACTGCTGCATCACAAATCATCCTGAGCTGCCGCATCACAATATTTAACGCGTAAATAAAAATTGTATTAAAATTAATAAATAATTTTGTTCATAAACTGCTGGTTTGTTATAAAATTATTATTAACTGGGGAAGCTGAGCTTTTTAGCTTACAGTGACGCTACGCCATTGATATGTACATAGTCCTGAAAGTGAACAATACTATGAGTGTACTGTACTGTGACATTGGATTTGCAAGTTACACTCACAGATGTATTTCAGGTTTACCGTTTTATGTCGACTTTGACAATAATGTACGGCGCAGAGTCGGGCATTTTATCAACTTATCATCGAAAAAGACAACACTCATTCTTTCTTAATGGTTCACTTACTTACTTACTTACAAATGGCTTTTAAGGAACCCGAAGGTTCATTGCCGCCCTCACATAAGCCCGCCATCGGTCCCTATCCTGTGCAAGATTAATCCAGTCTCTATCATCATATCCCACCTCCCTCAAATCCATTTTAATATTATCCTCCCATCTACGTCTCGGCCTCCCTAAAGGTCTTTTTCCTCCGGTCTCCCAACTAACACTCTATATGCATTTCTGGATTCGCCCATACGTGCTACATGCCCTGCCCATCTCAAACGTCTGGATTTAATGTTCCTAATTATGTCAGGTGAAGAATAGGTACAATGCGTGCGGCTCTACGTTGTGTAACTTTCTCCATTCTCCTGTAATTCCATCCCGCTTAGCCCCAAATATTTTCCTAAGCACCTTATTCTCAAACACCCTTAACCTATGTTCCTCTCTCAGAGTGAGAGTCCAAGTTTCACAACCATACAGAAGAACCGGTGGTATAACTGTTTTATAGATTCTAACTTTCAGATTTTTGGACAGCAGACTGGATGATAAGAGCTTCTCAACCGAATAATAACACGCATTTCCCATATTTATTCTGCGTTTAATTTCCTCCAGAGTGTCATTTATATTTGTTACTGTTGTAAAGGATAAATCTCCAATTTTTATATTTCCATTTCGTACAATATTCTGGTCACGAGACATAATCATATACTTTATCTTTTCGGGATTTACTTCCAAACCGATCGCTTTACTTGCTTCAAGTAAAATTTCCGTGTTTTCCCTAATCGTTTGTGGATTTTCTCCTAACATATTCACGTCATCCGCATAGACAAGCAGCTGATGTAACCCGTTCAATTCCAAACCCTGCCTGTTATCCTGAACTTTCCTAATGGCATATTCTAAAGCGAAGTTAAAAAGTAAAGGTGATAGTGCATCTCCTTGCTTTAGCCCACAGTGAATTGGAAAAACATCAGATAGAAACTGACCTATACGAACTCTGCTGTATGTTTCACTGAGACACATTTTAATTATATTAATTTAATTATAAGAATGAAACCAGATTCTGGAGCACGCTGGCCTGGAGACGGACTCGTCCTCGTAAAGTCTTGGCTGTGTCCATAACGCTGCACTCTGAGTTCGTAAAAGCCTAGGCGACAGACACAGTGCAGCAAACTTCAATAGTGCACATCCAGGTGAATCAATACTAGAGTGGCCGTGCCCATTCCTACTCTTCAAAATTCCATCTAGCATTATGACAGTTCGCCATGTAGGGCTACGTCTTATTGATATTAGTCTTTTGAGAAGATTAGCTCCGTACGTAGATGAAATTATTGGGGATCATCAGTGCGCTTTTCGGCGTAATAGATCGACTATTGATCAGATTTTTTGTATTCGACAGATAATGGAGAAAAAATGGGAGTATAAGGGTACAGTACATCAGTTATTCATAGTTTTGAAAAAGGCTTATGACTCGGTTAAGAGGGAAGTATTATATGATATTCTTATTGAATTTGGTATTCCCAAGAAACTAGTTCGATTAATTAAAATGTGTCTCAGTGAAACATACAGCACAGTCCGTATAGGTCAGTTTCTATCTGATGCTTTTCCAATTCACTGCGGGCTAAAGCAGGGAGATGCACTATCACCTTTACTTTTTAACTTCGCTCTAGAATATGCCATTAGGAAAGTTCAGGATAACAGGCAGGGTTTGGAATTGAACGGGTTACATCAGCTTCTTGGCTATGCAGATGACGTGAATATGTTAGGAGAAAATCCACAAACGATTAGGGAAAACACGGAAATTTTGCTTGAAGCAAGTAGAGCGATCGGTTTGGAAGTAAATCCCGAAAAGACAAAGTATATGATTATGTCTCGTGACCAGAATATTGTACGAAATGGAAATATAAAAATTGGAGATTTATCCTTCGAAGGGGTGGAAAAATTCAAATATCTTGGAGCAACAGTAACAAATATAAATGACACTCTGGAGGAAATTAAACGCAGAATAAATATGGGAAATGCGTGTTATTATTCGGTTGAGAAGCTCATATCATCCAGTCTGCTGTCCAAAAATCTGAAAGTTAGAATTCTGTATGGTTGTGAAACTTGGACTCTCACTCTGAGAGAGGAACATAGGTTCAGGGTGTTTGAGAATAAGGTGCTAAGGAAAATATTTGGGGCTAAGCGGGGTGAAGTTACAGGAGAATGGAGAAAGTTACACAACACAGAACTGCACGCATTGTATTCTTCACCTGACATAATTAGGAACATTAAATCCAGACGTTTGAGATGGGCAGGGCATGTAGCACGTATGGGTGAATCCAGAAATGCATATAGAGTGTTAGTTGGGAGACCGGAGGGAAAAACACCTTTAGGGAGGCCGAGACGTAGATGGGAGGATAATATTAAAATGGATTTGAGGGAGGTGGGGTATGATGATAGAGACTGGATTAATCTTGCACAGGATAGGGACCGATGGCGGGCTTATGTGAGGGCGGCAATGAACCTTCGGGTTCCTTAAAAGCCATTTGTAAGCAAGTAAGTAAGTCTTGTACGAATGTATTCAATAACGGCAACAATTATTATTATTATTATTATTATTATTATTACATAATAGTTTCCTTAGTTTAGAATATAAACCTACCAAGACTTGGAGTAAATTGCAGGCCAAAGAAACAATCGGAGACAAGAAATAATTCAGCCCTTTGCGGCACATATTGGCAACCATCAACAAAATTGGTCTTCAGATTAACTTAGGTTGTTATTCATGACATGACCACACATGCATCTAATAATGATCATGTAGGCCTATGGACTCCATTAGGAATAGGCCTAGAGGAAGTAAGTATGAAAGCGTTCAGAGAATTCTATTTGCTTTGTCAGCATGCGAAATACCGGCTTCTTTTTTCATAACATATCTCAAGCGTATGTCAAAAATCGAACTGTGGTTCCTTCCGGTAAAAAGCCGTCGCCATACTGAATAAGACACGGTTAGACTGTTGCACTTTACGGATCCCAAGAGAACTCAAACTGCCGTCAGGAAGAAGATCGTCGCCCCAGACGGAGAACGGCGCCCCGTCTGCTGGACACTAGAATTATTCAGACTCACGACATTCATATTTCAGCGCCGACATGCAAGGGGACTGCGACCTGCAAGTCACGTGACGAAATCGCTGAGAGACAGTTTAATCTCAGCAAGATCGCAATTTGAGTATACGTGGACATTCGGTAAGAACTATTACCAAATACCTTACTATATACTAGCAGCATTGACGTAAGTGCGAAATATCGCGGACTTGACAACTAGCCGAGCGGCGTGGAATTACGTCCACAAATACAAATATTAACTGAATAGTACCGTATCAAAGCTGCATATTACGAGAAATATTGAATGCTTGTTATATTATTTTCCGTAATTAATTGTTGCGTATATTTTCTTTGCTTTAGTGAGACAAAATTAATTCTGATATTAAGAATGAATTTAATAATAATGAGAATTAAGCAAAATATGCAGAATCACTCGCTGTATAAATATTTAAAGAAAATAATCTGCCCTCAATGAGGGTGACCATGAAGATCCAGAATAAAAAAACACTACAGATTAATTTAGAAAGACAGGAATTGTTTAGTAAAAAATTAAGAGAAATGCAAACCCAACAGAATCATCAATGGCCAAAATATAAATAGTAATGTAATATTTGGATTGAATCCTTAAGACTATTCAACAAAATTTTTTGAATTTAAAAGATCGGAGTCCGAGTTCTTTTAAAATATCACATGTGAATTTAGGAAGTGTGCCACGTGCACCAAACAGAAGACCAGAAACTTCTCACTTAGGTAAGGGATGCAGGACTCATAAATGGATTTCTTCTCCTCATCAACGTGTTGTGCCTGCAGGGCATCCCTCTCAAACCGGATTGTAGGATCAAGAACCATTCCCTTAGATTGAATCCTGTGGATGGCTACAATATCTGCCCTTCTGTTCGAATCTAAGGATGAAACGCAGTGGATCTCCTCGTATACTTCCCTTCCACGATGCTTGAGGACATCAGCAATCGTGTCAATAAGAATGAATTTACAATAACGCTTTATATACCCATTGCTAACAACTGCAAAGATAAAAATGGTAGTAATCTGATGCTTGTAATAATTAGTAAAGGCATGTGGACAACAATAAAACGTGGACACTATTACGGCTCAGGAATGGACGTATCAAGAGTTGAAGATATAGACTGAGACTATCGATATAGTATGAAAGGGCAGAATTCATCGATTGGGAATATCAAAGGGCAGAAGGTAACGACTAAGGGTATCAAAGGTCTCAATGTATCGTTATGAGTAGACTTCGTCGAATTGCCACACGCAGCATGCAATCAGGTTGCCGATGTACGGTAGTAGGCTATAGAGGAGGTGAGCGACCGCCCGGTCTCGTAGTATAAGCAGTTCATGTTTAGAGTTGTGACCGGTCCAAATAGATAGAGCAGCTACAGCTAATGTATGCCTATGTAAGCACTTGTTTTTGCATTACTGTGGTTGGAATAGTCAAAGCTTAACATTTGTTCGTGCAGACAAGAATTATGTAGAACATTACAGTAAAATAATGGAGGTAATTGATGTATTGGATAGCACAGACAGTTCCGCTGTTGCACCTGTAAAATCATTGTCTTCTGAATATTGGAAGATATTGTGTTCACTGACTCTAATTTTAAAATCGTGTTCGAAAGCATCACCCTGTTAGAATCGTCTAAACTACAACTCTCAGAAGCCCTTAATATAGTGGATAAAGTATCACAAACCGTTATCCAAAATAACAATTCACTAATTTCAGAAAAAGTGAAATATAAGTTGAGAAACATTATTGCTAAAAATTCTGCCTATTCACAACTTCGTATTATAAATGATGTACTATCAGATCACGACAAGACGTCTGAAGTTGGTGTACTAAAAAGTAGCGACTTTCCGTTCTTCAGATATGCACCTATTACATCGTGTGATGTTGAACGTACATTTCCCAATATAAAAACTGTTTAAGTGACCATCGGAGGAGATTACTTTGCAGTCGCTCAAAATGTACGTAACTCTTCACTGCAATGCACATATTCAAGAATGATGTGAGTATCTTACATTAAATTTTAAGAGTTAATATATCTCACTATAAAATAATTGTGTATTTACATGTTTAGACATTTCCTACTTCAATGATCATTCATTATATTTCTTGAATGCAGGATACAGGTTTTATTGTAACCGCAGTATACTGCTCAGTGTTTACATTAGAGGCATATTCCATCCTTTGCACGGCCCCTTCTCATACAGTCTATACCGCGTGCGCAGTAAACCTTGCGATTCTCGTGGCAATTCCACGAAGTCTAGTTATGAGTATCAAAGGACGAATATCAATTGAGAGTACCAAGTGATTGTATCGATTGCGAAAGTATCAACTAAAGTACGAGAGACAGAGTAACAAGGGACGGAGATATCGATTGTATCAAGGGAAGAAGGTATCGATTGTGAACACTAAGATATGACGATATCGATTGCGAGCGAGTACCAGGGATAAAGGTATCGATTGTGAAAGCCATTAATAAATATGAAATAAACTCAACCTAAGTATGGAAAAATTTAAAAGAAACCCGTAGAATACACATAAGAAAACTTATTACAATTTAATGTTGTACTGACTGTTACAGAAGGCTACTACTGTACGGCTCGAAAAACATGAACCCTTCACGAAAATGACTCAAACTGTGTTAAGGATCCTAAACAGAAATAATGAATATATGCCTATTAGAAATTATTTTTAAACATTTAAATTACTTGATGGAATGGAAGAGCGTAACAAAAGCAGAATTTACACAGACAGAAATTCTAAACTGATTTTAATGTATGCGAAACGATGGATCACTGCAAACACGATCAACTCTTCGAATTTCAGACACGCCACTAACTAGGTGCACACACCCATTATGTTTACGTTACCTTGTCTATATTGTCACGTTTATCAATAATTCTGCTGGTTATCGTCACTGCTGTCGTCGATAACACTGCCTTTGCAGCCGATATTGATATGGTTTGTCGTAGATATTGATAATGTTGTCGGTACTGGTACTGTTAATATTACTATTGTTCTTATTGTCGATATTGTAGTTGTCAAAATTGTGGTTTATATATTATTACTGTTGATTTTTATAGTTGTCGATATTGCTATTATCGATATTATGTTATAGTTACTATTATCATAATCGAGGTTAATACTGTTGATAATCCCGCGCAAACGTTTCTCAGCCAATGAACTACCTCTTTGACGATAGACTGACCAATGAGAGTCGAATTACACTGATAGAAGCATACTACTCAGAAATAATAAGTGATAGCTTTTCCTCCTACGTTCATTTGTTTCATTTGCATCGTCTCTGTTTCCATGTATCAGCAATACAGCAATTACGTAAGACTCGCTGTCTCAACATGCAACAATAATTAATTACAATAATTCCACAATTAATTACTATAAATAAAAATGTTTACAGTAAAATTATATATGTAGAAAATTGTAGATAAATGATAAAAGAGTTCAAAATAAAGTGTCATAACCTCAAATGTTCAGTTGTTTTTATTCCAAGGAGCCTTTTATTCTTATCATCTCTGCTTCGATTCGATTGTTTTTCTGGATCGTATTATTATAAACTCGTATGTTTAGTTGTTCGCATTGGGATTATTCTGCAGAATATAATTCGTGATAATAGTTATGCTCAGGTAATTTAAATTCGTTTTTTAAACTCATGTTTGCTTTCATTAGACAATTAAGGGTAAATGTACGTTAACTTACCACAAATATTATCAGAAAATCAGGCTCTACATTTCTAAAATTTTATAAAGAAATAAACTCACAATTGGAGAAAAATTACAAGGTACCACAACAAGACTTATTAGAACTTAAATATCTGATAAAAGTATAAAAAAAAGGTTACTAATAATATTTTTCAAACCTGTTTAATCAAAGTATGCAAAAAAATTCCGCAGTTACACCATTTGGTAACCATAGCATTGTTATGGCCTCTCTGACATCTTTAGTATTTTTCCTGCATGTAATAAACACTTATTTCTGAAAGTAGACTACTCTCAGACATGTAGAGTTGTTTATTTTAATAGAGTTAATATTTTATTTGTCCTGTATAATATATTAAAATTTACATAATGTTTTCTGATCTAATTTTTTATATTTTCATTATGGGCATTATTGTAGTCTACCTTTTGCATAAATGTATGTTAAATCAGTGTACAAAATTTCAGAATTCTATCTCTAATGGTTGTGGAGTTATGAAATAATGTGTGAAAATTTTCAAATTTTGGAAAATTTAATTTAAAGTAAAGAGTGAATTCTAAAAAAGTACTATTAACCTTTTTTTATACTTTTATCAGATATTTAAGTTCTAATAAGTCTTGTTGTGGTACCTTGTAATTTTTGTCTAATTGTGAGTTCATTTTCTTATAAAATTTTAGAAATTTAGAGCCTGCATTTTTCTGATAATATTTGTGGCCGTTCACGTACAGTTACCCTAAAGTTAAATTAAATTACCGGAAAACTATCAGCACTCGCTGCACTCTACCTCCTGTTTGGCGATGTTTCTGTTGGTTGGGAAATAACAGCCATGTTGTGTGCGTGCCAAGGTCGCGTCATACATGCTAACAGTAAAGCATTATTAGAGATATAAGAATCAGCAAATTGCTTCCCGTAATTCAAACATGTTCCAGAATCAGGCAAAAATATGAAACAACACACAGACCGTCGTGATGTTCCCAATCTTGAATGCACAGCTTACACTACAAGTGATGCCGCTGTAGTTATCGAATCCCGGTTAGGCCCAATGTAAGGATATCACACGCTTTGCACAGTCTGAACTAATCATGTGGATATAAACTGTGTTTCTTACTGTGTCATGCAGTAAATTATTACTTGGAATAAATATAATTAATATTTTTTTTTACAATCAGTTACTGACGATTCCTCCAGAATACAGAAGCTTATACCTACAATACTGACTCCGACTACAACCTCGTTTTTCTTTCTTAAGGAGACACTCCGCTGAAAATAATAACTTTTTCCTAATCACTTTTTCCAACCAAATTTTGAGAGCATGTTTACTATGTAAAGGAGTAACAAAATCCAAATTTTGAATTCGCAAATGTTTTTGGCTTTTGAATTTTTATTTTTTTCTATCTTTTTAGAGATATTTTCAAATTCAAGTTTTTAGTAGAAGATCTCAATTTTTAAGCTTCTTTTTTTTGTTAATTCACAAGATATAGAAAAACATTTCTATGTATTCATTTTATGAAAAGTCTCATTTATTCATTTTAAAAGAAACTGAAATTTCGAATATGTTATTTTGCTACAATTCAAGAAAAAAAATTTAATAAAACAAACTAGCAGCATTTCTTACAAAATAAATGCATGGATACATGCAGCTACCTCATAAATACTTGCAGTAAAAATTTCATCCAAATTGATTAATATTTGGCATAAAAAAGTAGGTGTTGAATCAAGAAAAATAAACTTACGGAAAAATGGATTTGAAAGTAAAATGAATATTTATGTAACACATTCCTATTAAAATTCTTCACCGCTACATTCATCTGGTAACTTCAGGGAGCCAACTTAAGAACAAAAAGTTACTAGATTTGTAATCAGAAATTTGTAAAAAAGAATTATTTGATAAAAAATGATTTTGACAGCTCTTTAAATGCCACGCCCCTTTACAGCCTTACTTTTAAAACATTTATAGCCCTAAACATATTTGTAATCAAATCGAACTAAATCCATTTGGGGTATGAAAAGACGTGAAATATCCAGTAAAGTTATTTTAGAATATTTTAATGATTTTCGTGGAATCTCTCCTTAACAAATTATTATTTTAACACTTTCAGTACCGCGTAGATTGCCCGCTGTCTCTTGCTTAGGTAAATTCAATGATGTGTTTACGCACAAGATGTAGGAATAATGGCGGTGAACTGGCGACTATTAACTTCATGCAAAAATATACACCAATTTCATTTTGGTCGGCAGACATGAAAGTAATAATATATAGTATAAGGGTTTGGTCCAGAATCGATCTAAGCTCTTCGGGTTACATCCCTGATCACATATAACAGATTGATCAGCCTAATAGAATTTCAAAGCAACCACTTTTATCAATTTCACTATGCTGCCATCTAGCGACTGCAAAAGAAGTCACGTTGTAATCCTTATGGAATTGCATGGAGCTACTAGTACTTCCATCTAGCGGTCGTTACCAAAACATGCCTTTTCGACTGGTTCTCATTTTATGTTGCCATTTCATATAATGGGAATGGTTAATCTGATATATATATCGGAAACCCGTACTATCCCAAGACTTCATCTCAACTCAATTTCTACTGCAGATGAGATGAAATGAAAAAGTGGAGAGTGCTTAAGCAATTGCAGAGGGAAGCAACAGCATACAGAGAAAAACCCTCTGAAAAGCCTGTTTTGTCCACTACATATTCCGTCACGACCTGGCCGAGGATCGAACCAGGCCGTCCGAATGGGACACTAACGCGCTACCACTGAGCCACAGACACGGTAATATACAGGATGAACCGGAACTAATGTCATTAATTTCAGAGGGTTATTCTTTGAGATATTACGAACTAAAAAGTTTTATTCAATTTTATTCGTTTTTGCTTGCTTTTCGAGATAAAAATAGTGTTATATGAAAAATATCACAGCGTGTTTTGGGAGAGCCACTGATTTAATTCCCAATAACACTCGTATTACGCTCAGTCTATTTAAGAGAGCAGCATTATCATAAATGAATCACTGAAAGAATTTTAGTTTTGTCCTTCAAACGTGCAGAAATTTAATCCAAACAAATGTAACTTTTCGTTCTGCAATTCGACCGGTTCGCACCGCTTGTTAAATTATTTCTAGGTAATATTTGCAATTAACATGAACATATACCGTGTATGTTTAACATTGGTACACATGAGAGAACTGGTTGTTGAACTTTTTGAATATCACCACTGCCTATTTGTGCAACAAGTTGCGAAATGATAGCGTTTTAAGCTTTAATAACGATTGTTCACCGACAATCGACCAATGGTTGAAAAGCTAGTTTCACACGTGTTTCATACAAGGTTTTTTTTTTTAGGAATCGCTCGAGAATCCCTATTATATTTATATTTTAAAGATAATAAAATTGTTCATTCGTTCTATCGCAATGTCGAACTTCCATGTTAAAGACGAAAAAGTGTTCCTACATTCGTATGGAAAGAGATAGATTTCACTGCCTTAGGATATGTAGTAGGCTATGGTGATTGTTAGGAATAAATGAAAAATAGTTGGAATTCATGTTTTCAGTATTTCTAATTAGCGTGCTTAAAAGTACTTTTAGGTATGGAAATTTATTTTGTGTGGGATCGTGCGTATTTGCTAGGTTTCCGCACAAAACCAATCCGCGGAAAGTCTAAAATTCCCCATTCAGTATTCCCAACCTAACACACATAACAATTTCCCTCTTCTTACCGCTTAACTGACATATTGATTTTACTGCTTTAGGCTTTTAACATATTATTTTTAGAGACGTTCAATATAGTAATAATTATAAATTGAAACTTACCACTGCAATTTCACCTAAATTGCTCTCTTAATTATTGTTTTTAAATATTTGCAAAAATTAAGTAAACTCTACAACTCCACTAAAGTTACTGCATTCGTGATGTAAGTAACATTAAGGAAGCCGTGAAAAAATCAACAAGATTCCAGACTCATCATAGACTGGGGGGGGAGACGTATATCACGGCCTGCTGGAGTATAGTAAACACAGAAAACATTTTTAAGCAACAATGTTGAAGATAGATATTTTTGTTTTGCAAATTTGCCGTCATTGAACAGAAACCAAGATGGAGATTTCATTGCAACTAATTAGAAATTCAACTCAACTACGTTTCGCTTTTTCAAACTTTTCCTCGAACACGAAAACTTCAACATACCGCTCTTGTAACGCATATTACTATTTAAGCACGTTAATATATGGATGCGGAAATCAATAATTTTTCGATACTAAAATGAGAATCGAAAAGTTGTCGTTATCAAACGACTGTCTAAAAGGAATTTAACGATATTACATTTGTTCGGAACAAATATCTCGAAATTTAAAGGACAAAACTAAAATTCTTTCAAACATTTATTATCACAATACACTGCTCTCTTAAACTGACAGAGCATATTGGGAATGAAACCCATGGCTTTCCTAAAACGCGCTATGAAATATTTCATATCAAACAATCGAAAAGAAAGCAAAAACAAGGAAAAGCGTACCTATTAAACTTTTTGTTTGAAATATCTCAAAGAATAACCCCCTGAAATTGACACTACTTACGGTTAAGCTTGTATAGTATAGAATTATAGAGAATGGGTCAACGAGAAGAGCAGACATTATAGCCATCGATCGCCGGAATCAAAGAAGCCTCATTCTTGACCCCACTGTCCGTTTTGAGAAGGATGATCAACAAGCCAACAACGTTAACGATGAAAAGAAGTCTATTTACAACCCATGTATTCCTCACTTCAGTGAGAGATACAAAATGAATATTAATACATGGGAAGTGAAAGGACTTCTTTTTGGCGCTAGGGGAACTTCATTTAAGTTAACCAAAACCATTCTCCTTTCTCTTAAATTTTCTAATGAGGACATTAACAAAATTTGTCTAATGGTATTCAGAGATTCATTATCCATTTTACACAATCACTTGTATAATAGGTTGTAATTTTTTTTCCACTTCATTTCATTACTCTTCAATGTATTTTCATCTCATGTTTCTCCGAACTCAAATTGTACTTTATTTTTAAATTTATCATTGTTCCGTATTCTCTCCGCAATCATATTGTATTTTTCATTTAAACTCTGCTTTGTATTCTGGATCCTAGTTGTCAGCCGTAGATTTCGGCCAGATGTCCCAAATTGTGGAATTTGTTGTTGTATGTCTGTATTTATTCAAACTGCAAATTGGGTCCGCGGAGATATATGCCTACTTACAATATAGATCCTAAAATAACATTACAAAGACTACAACTAGTCAGTAATAACATAACAGAAATAAAATAAATGTAAAAGTGAGCCTAAGTATAAATGAAGCCTAATAAAAGCATACTTAAACGAAAGTATATCTAACTTACAAGTAAACTATTATTGAGTGAGCGATGGACACGTATCACGTTGCAGGCTGCTGATTTTTTAATGAAAAGGAAATTATCCGAATACAAGTTCCACCTCTATCAACACATCACAGAAAAAGTAAACAGGACTGACAAATATTTACGTTACTACCAACATTAAAATGATTACAATTTTCTTGCGATCATTACCACATAATGAATTGTCATTTTCTTGACATACTGACGTCAGAGCTTTTGTAGTACGCAGAACAGAGCCAAATGTGTACAACGTGAGGGTAGCGAAGGAAGATAATTAAGACGTCCTATCTCAAGGATATCGTGGATCGAATTCCCGCACGCGCACCGTTAACCCAACGGCTAAAGTGGCAGGATTTAAGGCTAGTGTCGAGGATAAAATTCCGAAGAATCAAGTGAAAAGGGCAATTATAGGACTGAAGCAGTTCGTTACAGAGCAGGTGAGCTTCCTCTGTCAATATTGCATCACTTCCCCATAATTCAGAATTATTGCCGGTGCAATTTTCGTACATGACCATCCTTTTCTGTTTAAAAGTGAAACGTTTAAGTGGGCACCTATTCGGGGAAAAATGTCCGTTACTTTATTTTCTGTTAAGCCCCATTCACAATGAAAATTAAACATAACCGTAACATAAACACAGAAGTTTGTGTCCAGGCTACCAAATGGGTCATTCACAATGATTCACATAAGCATTGACATAAACATTACCGTAAGACGTTAACATGAAAGTTTGCAAACTCCAAACTTTCATGCTTATGCTTACGTGATTTGCAAACAGAACACAATCGTGGAGCGCTGAAGTATACGACAGAATATGAGGAAATGGCGTCGTTGTTATGTTTCCATGGTTACCAAGTATGTTTGCTGTTATGTTTATGTTCCCGTCGTGAATGATGGTATGATTTCTTGATGTTACCGTAACGTTTATATTCTTAAGTTAACGCTTACGCTATGTTTAATTTTCATTGTGAATGAGGCTTAATACGCTACGCGCATCTTCCTCCTTAGCAGGAACACGCCGATGCAACCCGCAACATACCGTACCATAAATTATTATTATTATTATTATTATTATTATTATTATTATTATTATTATTATTATTATTATTATTATTATTATTATTTTAGTAGGTTATTTTACGACGCTTTATCAACATCTTAGGTTATCTAGCGTCTGAATGAGATGAAGGTGATAATGCCGGTGAAATGAATCCGGATTTCACACCGAAAAGTTTCCCAGCATTTGCTCATGTTGGGTTGAGGGAGAACCTCGGAAAAAAACTCAAGCAGGTACCTTGCCCCGATCGGAAACCGAACCCGGGCCACCTGGTTTCGCGGCCAGACGCGCTGACCGTTACTCCACAGGTGTGGACAACATAGCATAAAGTATACAAATAAATAATGTGACAATCATGATGATCTTTAACTTATTCATACATATCATTCTAGGAATCTTCTACCACTTTTATTCAGATTAGTTCCATGGAGAACGGCGATAAGTAGGTTCTACCAGAAGATTAAGGACATCCCTTCGAAAGAGATGTTGCTCTCCTGTCCTTTATACTTATGTGAAATCCCCTGATGCTTATAAAGAAACCAAATGCCTGTGGAATGAAGTTTTTTACTGCAGACTCAATCTCTGTCTTTCAAACTGGGCATTATGTAACAATTTTTCTGTTGTGAAAACTTATTGAAAAATTACATTTTTTTTTTTTGGAAAAAAATTAATTACTCCACAATGGATGTATTTATATCAGTGAATTTTGGGATAGAGTTAGATATTATCTCAAGTCATTCTTCCATATCCCAATAATCTGCCACTTCACGTCCACATTCCTGAGTTTAGACCCATTTTCACTTTTTTTTAAGGAAGAAATCTAACCTTCCCACATCTGTAGCAAACTCAACAAATGTTTACTAAAATGCAGGGAATAAGCTAGTTGACCAGTATTAACAACTCCCAATGTTATGATCTAAGTGGCAGTGGCGGTCCAGGGTCAATTTGCTGCGAATTTCAAACTCAAGAGAATTTTAGAAAATGGTAAAGAAAATAAAGAAACAAATCTGGATTTTAATGCGTGAACGAGGTGTCACAATTTGTTTAAACAAAAGGTAATATTTTCACAATAAGCCTTTCAGATATTTCTAACTCTATCCCAAAATTCATTGATCTAAATCAGGCGTCTCAAGGCCAACGCATAAAAGTTGTTACACAGAGCAAGTGTAGATAGCGTAGTCAGCTGAAGAGATAAGCGCAATACCCGAAGATAGCCGATCGCTGATTCATGTTACAAGCATGAGCGAGCTAAGTTGTAACTGTCGCGGGAGAAATTCCACAAAGCGGCACTTTTGAGTTGTACTGTCAAAATGGACGATTGTTTTCGAAAGGAATAAAATTTCTTAAGTCGTTTGCAATAATAATAATAATAATAATAATAATAATAATAATAATAATAATAATAATAATAATAATAAATGTATTTTATAACTATATATTATGAGTAAAAAGAAGACATCTGAAGCATGAAGAACCATACATGTTACGTAATTATTTAAGCACAAGGAACTGGCTACCCTATCCCATTATCTCCTGGCCTAGTTGCCTTATAAGTGATGCCTTGTTGATATCACATGTGAGGTTCAGACCTGTCTTCGGACAGTTGACTAAACAACAGAAAACTTCATTTCTAGTAAATGGTTTTGGTATCTCTTTTTTAAGTTCATATTATATTTAATAAAATAAAATTCAATTAAATAATAATAATTAAATTACAATTAAACTTGTTGATTGTTAAGGCACGTATTCTTATGATATGTCCTCTCAAATTCTTTTCTCAAGTCCTTCAGTACTTCATTATATTTGTTACACTGGTCTTGATTCAAATTAGGTAACAATTTTAGATTAATAAAGTGGTAACAGTTACCCACTGAAACTTGCGATTCCCACTTTCCCTATGACAGCGTTTATTTCTTCATACATTTGCAGTAATAAGGACATTCTTTCCTCGGAGATGGAGACAAAATCGTAGCGTTTGCAGATGTCTGTTCAAACATCGCGGTCAATGACGTCATCCGGAGATACACGAACTGCTCCCGCATCTTGTTCCACTCTTACATTAAAAAAAGAGAGAGAGAGAGGAGGAGGAAGTGCTCCGAGAAGGCCCTATTGAGACGTCTGATCTAAATACATTAATTCTAGAGAAATTAATTTTTTCCCAGAAAAAAAAATAATATTTTAGTAGGATTTCTTAGCAGAAAAATGTTATATAATCCACAGTTTGAAAGGTACATTGGGTTTGCAGTAGAAACTTAATTTTTTTAACAGGCATTTGGTTCCTTCATAAACATCAGAAGATTTTAACGTAAGTATAAGGACAGACGTGCAACATCTCTTCCAAAGGGGTGTCCTTCAAATTCTGGTAGAAGCTGTAAAGGATAGAAATCCTGGTGTTCGGCCGACGCCAGAGTAATCGGACAAGACAATACAGAAATACAAGAAGCTAAACGTTCAGGACTTCCCGATTCTGTTTCTCCAGGATATACAGACTGTACTGTTCCGTGATACAGTCTTATCAATTATGGAGAAAAACCGATGGTCTGCCTTTCACGTGACGGTAGAAATTTCCCTCACGTTTTCTCTATACTGTGTTGCACAGGAAGTTCGCAGATCTGTCTTTCCAAGTGGAAAATCGGACAGTTGAAGGCAGTGCTTGCTGAGATGTGTTCTCATTAGGGACTTATATATATCCCCAGAGTATGAACGGCAGTCAATCTGAAGGTACTGGGCGATTCATAACTGCAGGATTATAACCCAGGAAGAATAAAAGCACTTCTAGAGGTCACAGTCTGTTTTGCAATACAGTCTACGTCACGTAACACGTGATGATCAAGGCGACAATGCCATGTTGTCCGTATATTATATTTATGTGACGCGTTCCAGTGCATAAATTTAATTTTCTTCGGTAGTATCTAACAGGTGTTTTGAAAATATGAAACTCAACGTTGATTATGATACTGAGAAACACAGCAGGATAATGAATATGGGCCAAACGCTATAGTTAAAAAAAAGCATGAAAAATACGTTGAATACAGGGTTATTGTGACAGAGTTACCAACAAGAAAAGAGCATTTGTAATATCTTCATAGGTCTAATCAAAATGATACATACATACAGAACTTTCTATCGTAAGAACAAGACAAATTTCAATATATATTGGCATAATTATAATACAAGAAGAACATATTTAATTTCACAGAATCTAAGGGTCGATTTCTAAAACACGGACGAAATCGTGGTTCCAAACCTCGGCTTTTAAACCACGATCGAGGTCTGAATCCTTATGCGATTTCTCGGCTACCGAGCTACCATACGAGGAATCTATTTGCCACACCGTTAAACATTATCATGTCGTAGCTCCTATGATAATAAATCAAACGCACTGTAATTCAGCAAATAATTGAGCGGCAAATAACGTCTTCGTGTGCTTTCTGCGAACGCCAACGAAAGAGCCAAAATGGCGGGCATTATATTAAGTATTTATCGAGCCTTAGGAAATGAATAACGTCTTCCTTAGCGAATCACAAGACGCACACGTTTAAATGTAGCCGACCTGCAACGCGATTGGCTGCCGGAAATTAGAGCGACGGGACTATAGTTCTAGTGTTTATAAATGATCTTACCCTCCTAATAAAAGATGTAGGTCATCCCATATTATTTGCAGATGACACAAGTATAGTAATTACAGCCAATAACTCCAACACATTCCAATCTTCAACAGAGGAAATTCTCTTCAAAATATGTGACTGGTTCTCAGTCAATAAATTGGTATTAAATTGTAACAAAACTAACATAATTCAATTTAAATCCTGTGTAAATTCAACCTCGCAAATTTATAGCGAAATAATTAACAAGAGATCTCTATTAGACACAACGACAACCAAATTTCTTGGCTTAAAAATCGATAATGTGTTAAATTGGAAAAATCATATTAAAGAAATTACCCCCAAACTAAATTCAGCTTGTTTTGCTATTAGATCTATGCAAAAGATAGTAAATATCAATACCTTAAAAACAATATACTTTGCATACTTCCACTCGGTAATGAGTTTTGGAATAATATTCTGGGGAAATTCCACAGATAGTAACAGTATATTTCTATTACAAAAAAGAGTAATTAGAATAATAGTAGGTGCCAAATCTAGGGAATCTTGTAGGACTATTTTCAAAAAACTACAAATAATGACCATGGCTTGTCAGTATATCTTTTCATTAATAGTCTTCCTCGTATGTAATCGTGAAAACTTTGTAAGTAATTCAACAGTTCATAGCATAAAAACACGTCAAAAAATGACTTTCATACTCCATCGGCAAGTCTATCGTGCTATCAAAAAGGAGTGCGTTATATGGCAGTAAAAATTTTTAATAGCCTCCCCAGCGAATAGGGATTATAAAGAATGGACACTTCGCGTCGGTACCTTTGATGTAGCCGGACTGATTTCAATGACCTTCAAGCCAGCTAAAGCGTGAGATTCTGCTTTCTCCCTAGAGTTGGCGCTGACATCACACCAGCTAGCAGTCGACATAGCGGAAATATAACACATACAATTAATACATCTAGGTACATTAGGTACTCAAATAAAATAAATTGGATCCATAAAATAATAAATCCGTCATTAACTGTAATGTCTAGACTCTAGAGTTCCTTTATAATGAGAGTTGAGACGTTGACTCCAAGAACAATTAAAATATATAATGATTTGATAGCGCTGAAAATGGAAAAACAAAACTCCTATGAGAAGTAAAACCATATACCTATATCATATTATATACAAATATTAAACGAATTTGATACATAATTTTATAATATATTACATTATTTTATAATGTAATTTATTATATCTGAAATATAAAAATTATTATTACAACTAGTTTGTCACTGAGAAATATGGAAAAGCTGTTAACTTGAATTTATTTGAAGCAAAGCGTCACTGGATTATGCAATACGGTAGGCGATGTTTGATCCTGTGTTTCAACTCTATACTCAATTATTATCTTAGTGTATGCTCGATTACACTAACCTCTAGCGCTTGAAAGTGGAACTAAACGCTGGCGCACAGAGAAATAAAACACAGAAAATTCGCTCAGTGTCCATTCTTTATAATCCCTATTCGCTGGCCTCCCTATCGATATAAAAAATGAAACTGAAAACATAAGATTATTTAGGGCCAAATTAAAGAAGTACCTAATTTCTCACGCCTTCTATTCTGTAGGTGAATTCATGACATTCAATAACACTTCATGTAATACTAAAACTTTGTGTTGTACTAGTAGACTATATTGTAAATCTCGTCTGTATATATATTTCATCTAATCTGTGACTATAAATTACGACTTTATAATAGTATTAAGTTTTTTGACTTGTTCCATATTCTAGCTGTGAAGTAATGTATGAATACCATGGAATGTTAGTAAATACAATACAATACAATACAGGATACTGAATTAAACACCGATATAGTAATTCTTGTGTACCAGCGTTCCGCATGTCATTCTGCACATCTGTAATATCAGAGTCGTGTCATGTATTATTATGAAGGAAAGCCGTTCTGTTACGTACAATGAGTCAACGACCACAGCGCGGCGCAGCGGTCTGATAAAGCAAACGTACGTGCGCAGAGAGTTTCGACACACCCAGTGTCTGGAGCAGATCCTAATATGCCAGCCAGCATTCCACTGACTTGCTACATGAAGCAAAGATGAGAGAGAGGACTGTTGCC
The DNA here is from genome assembly GCA_025594305.2 of Periplaneta americana. NCBI lineage: Eukaryota > Metazoa > Arthropoda > Insecta > Blattodea > Blattidae > Periplaneta > Periplaneta americana. The sequence goes on from JAJSOF020000005.1 coordinate 410,337, forward strand.
GTTCTCACATTATGCCGGATTTGTAAAACTGTGGGTCACAATGAGCGATGAAGAGAAGGTTACTTATTTGCTTTTCCATGTGGAAATAATCTCCTAGTCAGTTCTTCTCTAACTGGAAATTTCTGTTCAAATTCCTCGCATTGTTTGGACAACACAAAATCCAGAAATTATGCGACAAATCCGAATTTATTACTTAGAATAGGGATAAAAGAGTAATTAAGTTATTAACAACTGAAGGATTAAGAGATTAAAAACAGAAGCTAGTTCATATGTGAGCGTGTGCCAAAGTGCTCGTGTGCAAGACGTTTTTAATTACATTTGACATTTTTAACCAGATGTACCGTAGAAGTGGGTAAAGTCAATCAGTGGGTGTATAATCGATGATTTGCGATTTTTATTGAAAATTATTTATTTTCTCTGTTACTTGTTAAAATTTTGTTATGCTGACTTCATTGCCTGACATTACAAATGTAAGCGAGAGGGACAACAAAAAGCCTGCGAAAGCCAACGATGGAAACACTGTGTAATTACCGTTGAAGTGAAAATTGTTATTCTCAACTTTTTCTCTTAAATGAAAACAAAGTCTTACAAACTCTAAATTATCGTCAGCAGTGAAAGGAGACAGGAAGTATACGTAAGTACTTTTCGTTGAGATTGTATCCTGAAATAATAGTTTTGCAGTTCGTAAATGTTAGTATTGAAACATTATTTTAAAAAAAAACTTGTACCTTTGTAGTGTTAAGTCGATCATGCCATCGACCTCTCGAAGCAGATAGGACCAGCAGGAAGAATAAATTGTTCACCGAAATACCTCCAACTAACACTTATAAACAGAAAAGTGTCGTAGTATAGCTTATATTGATGGGATAGTGGGGAAAGAGGAAGACGAAATTATGGTGAATTTCTTGCGTAAGAGAAGCACTGCCAAAGGAACATATTTTGTACACCCCTCTGTACCTGACTGGGAAAAACATAGTTTCTAAAGTGACGTGAGGAGAGGAAGATTTCAAATAACATCTGATATAAACCTAAGCAATGTTGAATTGCATTTTAGATTATAATTGAAGTGTGGTATTTCAATGTAAATTTTGAATTCTTATATCTTTGTTTGTTGGTATGTAAAGTATTAAAATGTGTTTTTATGTTTTATAACTTGGCAATCATAGTCACGTTTGTACAATGGAGACCTATAGGCCTAATTGTATCGAATAGTATGATCACAGTAACAAATGATACACTATATAATGCTATAGGCATAAATTGTAGATTATTTTTGTTTTCACACCCCTTATAACAAATTAAAAATTTTTTTAATACACTTGATTTGTTTTTTAAAAACATAAACAGTGATCGACTTTACTCCGCAATATTTTAAAATGGTGATCGACTTTACCCTATTTAAGCAGGTAACTTCGATCACAAATCAAATAAAAAAAATCAGTTTTTGATAGATTGTAATTCAATTCTTGTAACATGTCTTCATAAGTGAAGGATATGACGACAAAATGTTATTTTCTGAGGAACTTCGCTCCATTGCATAACCTCAATATCATAAAAAAATTGCAAAATTTAGATCGACTTTACCCTCTTCTACGGTAGTGATTTTGAACAATAACAACCACAACATAACTGTGAAACAACAATGATGGAAGGCAACAGAGAAGTTCGTTAAGTTCAAAATCAGTCAGTCTGTCATTTCCCATAGGTCAGCTAGACAACAGGGAAAGTGCAGATGTTATATTTTTCGTACAAACTTTTTCCATTTAGCACGTTCACTGTTGAAATCTTCAGGGCACATACCAATGAGAAATGTGTTTTAAAATGATATCGTTTAATACATTTTTCAGCTAAAAGAATTTTTCCTTACAGCAGAAAACCCGAGATTTTTCTGACGAAATTTTACGTAATTTATTAACTGTACCTCCAAAATCATCGAACACAATTTGGACATCTGCTAAGAGTTTAGTATTCAGAGCATGCGTTATCCATTGAACGGTATGTTACACTTCTGCTCACTTTTTTTCTTTTCATATATGCAAAGTGTTTCAGAAGTGATGGTCAAAAATTTATGGATGAGAAATAAATACGAAGAGAAGAAAAAAAGTTCCAGTAAATATGGGTCCGCAAATTAACCGTATACGACAGCGGTGGCGAAAATGTAATTGTGCGCCGAGCCACTGTGTAACCTGCAACGTGCATAGCACCTATGGAAGGAGGCGGACACCCGAAGGGGAAGTGAAGCATCTGTCTGACTTATTAACGGATTTTCATTTTCCTTACGTCAAGCACTTAAATATAATTTTATACAGTACAAGCCTACAAACTAATGTTTAGTACGTGTAACGAAGAAAGAAATGAACAATAAATGAACAATATCACAACCTAAAATTAACTGTCTTCAGAATGTCTCTGCGACAAAGTTTCAAAATCAGGAATTATGTCACTTACTGCCAGTCGTAGTTCATCACGAAGGTATTTGTCTGTCAGTCGTGATCTAAATTTGGTTTTTACTATTTTCATTGTTGAAAATAATTTTTCACAAACGTAAGTTGTAGCGAACATGGCTTCAGCAGAGCAAGCGAAAGAACGAAGCTTCGGATATTTATTTTTTTGGCAAAATTTGAAACTTCAACATTTGTCAAGTCCTTACATCTAGCTTTCATTTGACATCACATTATAATCTTTCAGTTGTAAGTAATCTTTCAGTTGTTACCCTTAAGTAATCTTTCAGTTGTTACCCTTAACAACACGCTAATCCCTTATTCATCTGTCGTAAAAAATCTTGGCTTCTTTTTTGATAATAATCTAAGTTGGAATTTTCAAGTTAAAGAAACGATAAAAAAAATCTGTTCCTCCTTTCACTCTTTGAGTCGCTTGAGAAACTTCTTGCCCCAGCAACTAAAACTTACCCTAGTACAAACCCTAGTAATGCCGCACTTCGATTATTGTGACGTTTTGTTAAGTGATCTAAGTTCTGAACTGTCAGTCAAGTTACAGCGAGCTCAGAATATGTGCATCAGATACGTGTGCAACATCCGACGATATGATCACATATCACCGTCCTTCGCAAGTCTCTCGTGGCTCCGACTTAAAGAACGCAGAACTTTACACTCTTTGTCTTTACTCTTTCGAATTCTGCACACCTCAACACCAAATTACCTTTCGTCTCGTTTCTCTTATCTATACTCTAACCACGACGTAAATACCAGATCACTTATCTGTGGCACGCTAAATATACCTCTTCATAGAACATCTTGTTATTCCTCATCTTTTACAATATCCACCTCGCGTCAATGGAATTCCTTGTCACAAAGTATTAGGGGCTGCAAGACAACAAACACCTTTAAGAACAGCTTAAAAGATAACCTTATTAGCATTTCACTCCAATCATACTGATTTAAAATATTACAGACTACACTGTTGCTTTTTTCTTTAGACATCATCCTGATTGTGCTGCATTTTCAAAATTGTCTCATAATAATCTCTTTCTATTATCTAATATAATTTGAAATATATTAACATTCTATGTATTTTAGTTTAATTCTGCTACACAGTTTATTTCAGTGTTTAATTAATAGTTCATAGTATTTTGTTGTTTAATTCGTAAATAACTCTTGTATATATGTAACTCTCATCTAAATCAAATTGTTGAATTGTTTGTAAGTTCATGCATATGTATATACACTTTTTGCTGGTTGTGTGGAAGAGAAGGCCTTACGGCCTTAACTCTGCCAGCTAAAATAAATCATTATTATTATTATTATTATTATTATTATCACATAGTAAATCAGTGACTTCAAATTGAAGAGCTAACCGCATTATTCGTACATCTGCTGAAAAATGGTCGACGAACAGAGATGATGATGATGATGATGATGATGATGATGATGATAACAACAATAACACTTAACCTTTTAATGTTTCATCAGTAACATGTAGTATAATGCCGTTTTATGTTATACAACCGTTTTCCTCGTAATACTCGTGAACAAATCATACATTTAATATTCTCATCATATTGACAGCAAAAAAATGCGTCCTCCCGTCCTACTTGGAACTTTCGTACATGGTTTCGAGAGAGACATACGCCACTCGCAGGTCAGAGACAAATACAAATGGAACGGAGTTTAACTCCAGTGAGTGAGAGGATGGGGGTTGGCGGAGGTTAGAAGCAAGCGAAATGCACAGCTATCACTGCGAGCCACAATGTCTCGCGAGTCACGTTCTCGCCACGGCTGCTTTATATACTTACGTTTATTTCAGGATCTTGTGTTCAAGAACCAGGCACACTACATCGCATTGAGCGCTTTTATCCCCCTTAAAACCTTTCCTTCCACTAAGTTCGAATTGGGGATGTAATGACAAACACGCAAACACTCGATCCCTGAAGACAGCTCAAATTAGAAATACAGTATCGCCTTTTCTTAAAGTTATCCAGAAACATTATCGACTTCTTAGTACATCAAAACAAATTTATTTGATGTTTGAAACTGGAGATACCGTTCAAGATCAAAGCTCAACATCAGAACTTTGAACAGTGATTAAGAACTAAAACGCTGGACTTGTTTTGAACTTTGAGCATGCATTAGGTGAGAACAGAGACCACATTAACAAAGAAGAGACTGTTTACCTTACAAGAGGCTGGAGGCAGGTTAAAGGGCCACCCTCAACTGTTATCTTATACTTTGTTTGGTCAGGGAGTCTTACGAGGACGCTATCAAAGCCTGTCTCCAAAGCCAGACAATAGTAATATATGTTACAAGAGCGGTATGTTGACGTTTTCATGGTCGAGGAAAAGATTGAAAAAGCGAAACGTAGTTGAGCTTTTTTAATTTCCGAGAACATGAAAACAAACATACCGCTCGTGTATAGTACATTATTTTGTGCGAAGATCGTTTATTACATACCTGAACGACGAATTTCTAATTAGTTGCAATGAAATCTCCATGTTGGTTTCTGTTTAATGACGCCAACTTCGGAACACCAAAATACCTTTCTTCAACATTGTTGCTGTAAAATGTTTTCTGTGTTTACTATACTCCAGCAGGCCGTGATATACGTATGTATTCCCCCCCCCACCCCCAGTCTATAAATGCGAACTTAAAACAAACGGTAAGGTTATGTAATGATTTATTTTTCATTTTAATATTTTAACAATATTATTTATATAACATATTGCAGTAATAACATCGGCATCTGGAATCTCGTTGATTTTTTCACGGCTTCCTTAATGTTACTTGTATCAGGAATGCAATAAGTTTCGTGTAGTAGCAGACTTTACTTAATTTTTGCAAATATTTAAAAACAATAATTATCATTGCAATTTAGGTGAAATTGCAGTGGTAAGTTTCCAATTTATAATTATTGCTATGTTAAACGTCTCTAAAAATAATATGTTGAAAGCCTAAAGAGTAAAATGAATGTCGCGCTTAAGCGGTAAGAAGAGGGAAATTGTTATGTGTGTTACGTTGGGAATACTGAATGTGGTATTTCACACTTACCGCGTATTGGTTCTGTGCGGAAAACAACCAAATACGCACGATCTCGCACAAAAGCATTTTTCTTTAGAGTATACCCAGCCATATATCTATTTGACTAAAACTGACCGAAGTTCGATTCCGATCGATTCTGTTAGGTTGCAGCGAATAAAACGACTCTGAACAGATTACTTCCTTACAAATGACTTTTAAGGAACCCAGAGGTCCTAGTGCTGGTGTTGTCGATTGTATATGAAAGGTGGAAGCCTTAACCTCCCGCTAGCCTGTGGACCTCTTCGGCATATAAGAAGCATAACTTTAATCATTAAATTGGCAAAACTTCATTTCTCACACTAGTTTATTAAACCGTGTCGGACTGTAAAGAATACTATCGCAATGTCCATATTTTATATGTTGTACAATACACGGGCATATCAAAAGTCCGGTAACACTTTCAATATTTTATGCTCGACCATGCCGAAATGTAGTAATTATACACCTGGTAGCAGACCTTTAATGCATGTCATTAAAGTACACCTACTCATTAAATGTCAGATCTTTCAGCCAATGACGACTCAGGTTACAACTGTTCAGCCAATGAGACAGGTCAGCTTTCTACCGTTATAAAACCGCAAGTATCGATTATTCTCGGATATGCAATCGAAAGAGAATTAGCGAAAAGTCACGGAGGCTGATTATCTCTGTAGGTTCTTATAGCCTAGCAAAGTCAATGTGAACATCTGTTCCTCGAAAAAAATCAATACTTTCGCGTCTGCCAACATCTCACAACATACGGGACATTGGTCAAGGTCAGATACAAAGAAAATTAATAATATCAAGTTAGAAATATGGTCGAGCATAAAAAGTCGTATGAAACTCGCCTATAATGGTAATTAAGAAGCTCGTATGAAAATTATGAAACTCGCTTGCGCTCGTTTCATAAATATCCATTCTCGCTTCTTAATTACCTTCATTATAGGTTCGTTGCATAATGTATTATTATTGCACAAACACTACTAATGATAGCACTTTCAAACACACGTGAGTTTAGAGTCAAACTCTCAAAGTTCTGTTTACACCTTACAGAGATTCAATGTGTGAACCACGAGTGACTCGGCAGATATCCAAACGATAATCAAACTCTTCCCATACCCTTTTCAACATATCCTCTGTGACCGTGGCGGCAGCTTCTCGAATTCTGGTTTTTAGTTCCTCTAAATCACGTGACAAAAACGGTACAAACACACGGTCCTTTATATATCCCCATAGAAAAAAGTCACATGCAGTCATATCGGGTGACTTTGGTGGCCATGTCATGACATCTGTCCCTTACTCCAGCACGTCCTATCCAACGATCAGACATCTCCGTATTCAGGTAAGCACGAACTGCATTGTGGAAATGTGGCGGAGCCCCATCTTGCTGAAAGATGAAATCGCCATCGAGATCTTGTCTAAGTTGAGGCACCAACCATTGCTCCAACATGTCCAGATATGAATGTCCAGTCACAGTAGCCTCAATGAAGAAGAAAGGTCCGTACAGAAAACTTCACCTTTTGTGAATCACGCTCATGTTCAATGATTCTGTGAGGTTTCTGTGTACCCCAGACATGACAGTTGTGCTTGTTAATTTTCCCACTCGTATGGAATGTCGCTTCGTCGCTGAAAATTAAGCGGCTGAATAACTTTGAGAGTTTGACTTTAAACTGACTGCTTGCGCTCGTTTCATAAACATTCATACTCGCTTCTTAATTACCATTATAGGCGAGTTTCATACGACTTTTTATGCTCGACCATATTTCTAACTTGAAATTATTCAGATGTATACATTTTACTTGTATCTAACAAGATCGGAAGTGACCTTGTTCTAGGTCGTGAATTGCGAGATGTGCGCAGACGCGAAAGTATTGATTTTTTCCGAGGAACAATAATGTCATTGACCTTGATGTAATCCCGTTAAACTTGATATAACCTTGATTATTGAATTCGACATTGAAAAACGAGATGACAAATTGAATTTATTTGAATATTATTTACAATTAACGCTAATTATTATAGTAACAGAACATAACCTTCTGCGACAGTATTGGATTTCCAGCCTCCGGGACTTTTCGCTAATTCTCTTTCGATTGCATATCCGAGAATAATCGATACTTGCGGTTTTATAGCGGTACAAAGCTGACTTGTCATTGGCTGAAAATACCTGTACTTTAATGAGTAGGTGTACTTTAATGACATGCATTAAATGACTGCTACCAGGTGTATAATTACTACATTTCGGCATGGTCGAGCATAAAATATTGAAAGTGTTACCGGACTTTTGATATGGCCTGTATTATAGTATTGTGAAATATTAATTTTCCTAACAATTTTTTTCTATTTTTTTCTATTAAAATTATAGCATATAGCCTATTAACCTGTTGTATCCTGTAGGATACTTTGTAAATGTAAGGGTTAACTTTTTGCTGAACAGTACACATTTGTTTAAATAAATTTAGTTGAAAGAAGCGAATATTAACATTTCTAGCCTTCCAAACATGAATTTCAAGAGAAAAAATTGTGTGAAGTCATTCAGTACGCAATCACTATAGTATAGTCTTTTACTGCCTCAGCATCGTTTCATCACGACCACTGATTGCACTATTACCTTTATTTCTTAGGGCTTTTTATTAGGTTACTAATAAATCTTGTCTACAAAGTCAGACAAAAGTAACATCGACACACATTCTCAAAAATATTTACGTACTGAATCCTGTTTTAGTTTTTAACAACATATTATGCTCTCAATGGAACATCAGATGAATAGTTTTTTGGCGTGAAAAGAAGACAAAAAAACAAACATTTCAGTCCAAAGTAAGTGCTTATCTTTCTAAAAGATTCAAGGAGTGATGCAAAGCTACCAATGTTGAAAATAATTTTAATATACTGTACTTTCAGATGAAAAGAGCACGATTCCTTGAAGTACTTCGATCTCGCTGAAATTCTCTTTTTACTATTGCTACATTACCATATTTATTCTCCCTGGACTGTTAAGGCCCGTTCACAATGAAAATTAAACATAACCGTAACATAAACACAGAAGTTTTCGCCCAGGCTACCAAATGGGATCATTCACAATGATTCACATAAACATTGACATAAACATTAACGTAAGACGTTAACATGAAAGTTTGCAAACTCCGAACTTTCATGCTTATGCTTACGTGATTTGCAAACAGAACACAATCGTGGAGCGCTGAAGTATACGACAGAATATGAGGAAATGGCGTCGTTGTTATGTTTCCATGGTTACCAAGTATGTTTGCTGTTATGTTTATGCTCCCATCGTGAATGATGGTATGACTTCTTGATTTTACCGTAACGTTTACATTCTTAACTTAACGCTTACGTTAAGTTTAATTTTCATTGTGAATGAGCCTTTACCATTATTAGAATTATATCCAAGGCATTTTATCTCTACATGAAATAGTCGCGGTAACTATATTTCTTGTTACGTATTTAGGCGCTTACAAATTTTGAATTGTTTCACAAATGTGCTTTCCCATTTATGTTTATTTACGTTGTGTTCAAACTTTAATGTGATAACGCGCCCCCTAGCAACCAGGTTTCGTTACGTTCTACTTTGTATTTCACGTTTTTTCTTAACTACAGTTGCTATAGCGATATAAGTAGAAACTGCTTGGAAAATACAACGATAACAGAGGTCATCAATTTGAAAGTGGTCATTCCTGTATAGCGAGATAATACTATCGAGAAAGAGTGGGCCTATTAAACTCGGAAAATGCCGGGTTTCCATGCATTCTAAATAGCACGTTTAGCTTTCAAAATAATCAGTGTTTAATGACATTCAGCACAGAGAAAAACGGTTTTTCATGCTGAACATCAGAGTTCAAAATCTTGAATAAGCTTACACAACATGATACATACGAGTACTGTATACTCAATCGGACTGGAGAGTAAAAATATCAGTTGCTAAAAATAAGACTGGTATTCCGATGATAACACAAAATTCATTATCAATAATTAAGCAGAATACATACAGAATTTTAATTATTTAGGCAGTTGCACTGTTTTCAATAAATTATAATGGAAATAATATTAAAAATCGTAACTTACGTGTATCGATATTTGAAATATATTAAAATTAAAGGTACGAGAGATGCAACTGGACTGCTACGAACAATAGGCGAAAAATAACTTACCTAGAAAAGAATAAAGAAGTGTATGTAGTATTTGTGGACCTAGAAAAGGCATTTAACAGATTGGATTGGAATAAACTGATAGGGATCCTACAGAAAATTAGTGTGTATTGTAAAGAGAGAAGGCTTTTCAGTAACCTGTATATGAAACAACCTGTCAAAGTCAAGATAGGAGAAGAAATGTCAGAAGGAAGTGAAATAGGGAGAGGAGTACAACAAGGATGTCCTTTATCGCCTATCCTCTTCAATATCTACTTGGAGGATTTAGTGACGAACTGTTTTCAGAACATGAGAGTGATAGTTGGAGGAAGAAGAATAAAGTGCATAAGATTTGCTGATATGGTGTTGTTAACAGAAGAGGAGATGATACTAAGGGATATGCAACTGGAGCTAAATGACAGCTGTGAGCAGTATGGGATGAAGATAAATGCAAATAAGACGAAGACCATGGTCATAGGAAGAAAAGTAAAGACAGTAAACTTGCGAATACTAAATGAGGCAGTAGAGCAAGTGGACAGCTTCAAATACTTGGGGTGTACTATAAGCAGTAGCATGAGTTACTGCTAGGAAGTCAAAAGGAGGATAGCAATGGCAAAGGAAGCTTTTAAGAGAAAAAAGGAGTATCTTCTGCGGACGTCTGGAAAAAGAACTAAGAAAGAGACTAGAAGTGCTTTGTATGGAGTGTGGCATTGTATGGAGCAGAAACATGGACATTACGACGAAGTGAAGAGAAGAGAATAGAAGTATTTTAAATGTGGATATGGAGAAGAATGGAATGTGTGAAGTGGACAGACAGAATAGGAAATGAAGCTGTGCTGGAAAGAGTGAGAGAAGAAAAAATTATGCTGAAAGTGATCAGGAAGAGGAAAAGGAATTGGTTCGGTCACTGGCTAAGAAGAAACTGCCTACTGAAGGATGCACTGGAAGGAATGGTGAACGGCAGAAGAATTCGGAGCAGAAGAAGATATCAGATGATAGACGACATTAAGATACATGAATCACATGAGGAAACAAAGAGGAAGGCAGGAAATAGGAAAGATTGGAGAAAGCTGGGTTTGCAGTGAAAGACCTAACCTTGGGCCGGACAATGAATGAATGAATGAAAATTAATGGCAATATCGACACTTTTTTCAAGGATCCGAAAGAAGAACAATATTGTTGCCCAAGGATACAAATTGTATTTGTGCGAGATCGTGCGTATTTGCTTGGTTTCCGCACAAAACCAATCCGCGGAAAGTCTCAAATTCCACATTCAGTATTCCCAACCTAACACACATAACAATTTCCCTCTTCTTACCGCTTAAGTGACATATTGATTTTACTGCTTTAGACTTTTAACATATTATTTTTAGAGACGTTCAATATAGCAATAATTATAAATTGGAAACTTACCACTGCAATTTCACCTAAATTGCACTGTTAATTATTGTTTTTAAATAGTCGCAAAAATTAAGTAAACTCTACAACTCCACTAAAGTTACTGCATTCATGATGGAAGTAACATTAAGGAAGCCGTGAAAAAATCAACAAGATTCCAGACTCAACATAGACTGGGGGGGAAAAAAGAGACGTATATCACGGCCTGCTGGAGTATAGTAAACACAGAAAACATTTTAAAGCAACAATGTTGAAGACAGATATTTTTGTTTTGCAAATTTGCCGTCATTGAACAGAAACCAAGATGGAGTTTCATTGCAACTAATTAAAAATTCCTCTTTCAGGTATGTAATAAACGACCTTCGCACAAAATAATGTACGATACACGAGCGGTGTATTTTCTTTCAATTCTCGGAAATTAAAAAAGCTCAACTACGTTTCGCTTTTTCAAACTTTTCCTCGAACATGAAAACTTCAACATACCGCTCTTGTTACGCATATTACTATTAAGTTGCAAAGTGTAAACAAAAATGTAATCATGAAGAAGTTACTGATGCTTCAGGAACCTCAAAAATATTGGTACATTATAAACTCCAAGGGGAAAAGAGGCGTTGGTCATCCACGGTAGAAATGATTCTGAGGCCGGAAGGAAGAATGTGATAATAGGCAGGACCTCTTGTTGCATTTACAGCACGTCTTCCTTGCCACTGATCTAGACATAAGGGGAGAAAGGGATAAAAATTGCATTTCATACACTCCTCAGTTTTACTAAAACAAACTTTAACGGCGCTACGATCGTACCATGTCAGAGCGAAGTCAGGAATTACTGTAATTCTCTTACAACATTCTATGCCAAAGCTAGTATGCAATAAATTCCTATTTTATTACAACGTTCCCCAATGTATCGTTTTAAAACCAGCCAATGTAGATAAATGAATGAGGTCATCTGTGAATTTTCTCGTACATATATACACACAAGGAGGTAGGCTATATTATATATTCCGTGGGTTATACGCCAATAACCGACACAAACGGTTGTATCTTGCGTAGGTCTAAATGTCTGCAGCATTCATTCACTGGCAAAAAAATAAAATACATAACACAGAACTGCACGCGTTGTATTCTTCACCTGACATAATCAGAAAGATTAAATCCAGACGTTTGAGGTGGGCAGGGCATGTAGCACGTATGGGCGAATCCAGAAATGCATATAGAGTGTTACTTGGGAGGCCAGAGGAAAAAATACCTTTGGGGAGGCCGAGACGTAGATGGGAAGATAATATTAAAATGGATTTGAGGGAGGTGGGATATGATGATAGAGACTGCTTTGATATTGCTCAGGATAGGGACCAATGGCGGGCTTATGTGAGGGCGGCAATGAACCTCCGGGTTCCTTAAAAGCCAGTAAGTAAGTATAATCATGGAATAATGTTTCATTGATTATTAATGCACATATCTGACAACTTACAAGCAAACGTTCTGATGGGGGCAGATAAAAAAGTTAAATGTTTTTCTTCCACCACATTAATAATGTCAAAAGAAGGGCTTATACAAATTTTGGCCACTCGAACGCAATTGCGAGGGCCGAAAAAAAAAATAAGTTCGCCAGGGGCCGCTAGCAGAAAAGAAAAAACATTATTTCATTGGACAAATTTATTGGAACGGACACACCAATTGTTGAGCTGTTTTTCAACATATTTTCCATCGGAATTGAGACATTTCTCATATCATGGGAGAGACAGAGAGAGGTGCAGACGCAGTCAAACGCTGGTTCCGATCTGAGGCGGCTGACTTCTACGATCCTATGGTATGACAAATATCTCAATTCCAGTGGGGGATATGTTGGCAAATAGCGCAACAACTGCTGTATCTGTTTCAATAAATACAGGGACATCATTTTATTTTTACTAACATTTTTTATATTAACCTGGCTATACCTTTAGAGAACCGGAAACACCGTTCGCTACCTCCTTCCACGACTGGAGTTCGATGATACCGGCGTAAAACACAAACAAATCACTTTACTAGGTATAGGAGGGAAGAAAAGTACTTCATTCATTTACGTAAACTAGGAAATATCGCGATTTTGAGTTCGATAATTTTCATTAGGTTTTTGTTTAATCAGAATGCAGCACTGTATTAAGAATAAGTGTTTTTACTCACGAACTGAGCTACCCATGCGAACGTATTCATTATGCAGTGTATATTATACTGTCTACAGCACATTAGCGTACAATATAGAGAATGAAATTCAATTGAAGAATAATCATAATATGGATATTTAAACACATTTTTGAAAATGGTGGCCGTTCATTTCGATACAGGCTTCAGTTCTTTTGTGCATATTATTGCACTACTGACTATTGCATCTAATTCCAATTGCCAGTTTCGTCCTTCGTACTAGTAACTCATGTTGAAATAATTCTGTACCTACTCTATAAAAGAGTACCTTATGTACTGTAAATTCCATCTTCACTTCTGCCCGACCCGAAAATATAAAATTACTCAGACATGCTATCTACTGTCCGTCCAAGTGGTTATGCCGCAGGATTGTAGAAAGGGAGGAAATCACGTGACAGTTAATTACTTAACGAGGCCCTTTTATTTAAGTTAATTTAAACAGTTGTACAATATTACGTAAACGTCCAATTCCTAACAGAAATTAATGTTTTCAGAAAAGAGCTAAGACACCCCTGCTTTTACAGAGGGGCGTGCAGAAGCAGGTGGGGGAAATCGGGATGCGACATAGGCAAACGGACAATACCTGTGCGAAAATATGATTCAATATTGAAAGTTCTTTCGTCCACTGGAAAACGCGAACATATTTCTGGAACGTACTATACTCAATAACTCAGTGCTGTTTACTATATGCGGCATTGATTCTGTCTGGAGAACAGTTGAAAGTTCATTGGTAGAAGGGGTGGGAGTGAAGTACATTCAAAAACTCAGGTACAATAAAAATTGAAGTAAAAATAAAATGATGTCCCTGTATTTCCATGCAATTGTGCTTTTTTTCTATAAACAGCCCCGGGAAGATCACTTTCTGGACGGCCTCGTAATTGCGGTCGAGTGGCCAAGATTTGTATAAGGACTTCTTTTCACATTGTTAACATGGTGGAAGAAAAAAATAACTTTTTTATCTGTCCCCAACAGAATCTTTGCTTGTTAGTTGTTTCTCTTTCTTTACGGATTCCAAATTCTTTCAACTATTAGCTACTTGCATAAACCTCACAACACAATTCAACAGAAGCACTGTATGTAAGTCTACCTATACAAGAGATCGAGGGGGGGGCTTTGCTATACCCTGTTCTGAAAACATTAGTTCTAATGCGTATTAACACTATCAGAGACATGACGTGGCTCGTCTTTCAAGTGCATGGATCGACTGTTTGCAATTTGCATAAATTAATGCGTAAATAATTATTGGGATTGGGGCTGCTGTCGGGCAGTGCTTCTTCTGCGTAGTTTTGTAACGTTACAAGTCGACACAAAAAGGAATGAAATTACACTGTTAACAAAATTTGTGATAGAAAATATGTCTAAATCAGAGGGTGAACGAACGAGAGTGTGGCGTGCAAACGAACCACCGGGAATTGAGCCAAGAATAAAGAGCAGTAGACTGGAACGAGTGCAAGAATAAAGGGTAAGGAAAAGACATTTTCTAAAAGTGCTCATCAATGACTAAACCTGCTGTCAAAGTGATAACGGCAGAAGAAAATAAATTACTTCAAAAAACTGTTACAAAACTTGAGCTAATTTACCACGAATTTTAACAGAATTTGTTCGTTTGGCGAAAAGAATAATCAATAGACTTGGATTAAGAATGCAAAGAGAATTTAATTACGTATTAGGCCTAGAATAAATTCTCCCTGAAACCAATTTTAGCTATGAAGAACCTACCGAGAAGCGATCCTTGTTTCTTTTGTAAGAACGCGTAAACTTACGGTTCTATACCGGAACATAAATAAAGTCCGTATCGATATCTAGGCTATACAAAGTCTGAAGAAAGTGGAGACTGAACTTTCACGGAGAATCACCTTCGCAAGAAAACGCTGCATGAGTCAGCGAACTGGCACCGAAGAAATTCGAGATATCGAGTGCCATAAAATTACGTATAAACACGACTTTATACTCTAACGACGACAATACTTATCAGAGTCGAGCAACCCTGTTCTGGTTCAAAACACACGAGAAGACAGAAAGGTGAAACGAAGACCAACTTCTGATCTAGTGAAAAGTACTAATGCAGTGCTGATAGGATTTTTATTATTTACACTGGTCAAAAAAAGTTAAGCATAATTAGGCATATAACTGTTTTTATTAATTAAAATAAAATAGATAAATTATAATTGGGTTTCTTGGTTCCACAGAATAAACTTAAAAGTAGAAATACACTATTTGTTAACATGGACTCAATATGAAATGAAAAAGTTGCATTGTTTGGAAACAACGGAAAAGATAAGGGAAGTTGAAATTCGTACATCATCAAAGAAAAGGAGATGGTGCTTTCAGTACCCTGTTTAATAACGTGTTGTTTCTCCACGAACCCTGAGGCACTCTTGCATGCGACGGGGCATACTCAGTACCAATGCATCTAAGCTCTCCTGAGGCAAATTGTCCCATTCTTCCAAGACAGCATTCCTGAGTTCTTGAATCGTTAATGGGTGATGTGGACGATTGGAAATGGCTCTCCTGAGAAAGCTCCATGCATGCTCTATGCAGTTCATATCCGGTGAGCATGCTGGCCAATCCATTCTTCGGATCCCATGTTCTACAAGATACCGCTGCACACTATGAGCACGATGAGGCCGAGCATTATCGTCCTTTAGAGTGAACCCTTCTCCTACAGTCTCTGCAAAACCACTTACTATGGGTTGGAGGATGTTGTTCTCATACACGGCAGCAGTCATGTTTCCCTCTATTGAAACCAGTGGTGCGCGGCGGCCAAACATGACACCTGCCCAAAACAAGATTGAACCACCAAACTGTTGGTGACGTTCCACGGTCATTGAGGGATGATTTCGTTCCCCTGTTCGTCTCCATACGCGAATAGAGTTGTTGTCAGGGTGTAGGCCCATTCTCACTTCGTCTGAGAATAAAGTTCTGGTCCATTGGCCTCGTGTCCATTCTCATGTGCTCTAGCCCATCTTGCACGAGCACCCCTGTGATGTGGACGGAGTGCTGGAGTCTTGAGTGGTCTTCGAGCATACAACCCTATGTCATGAAGTCTATTGCGCACAGTTTGGCTACTTACAACAACACCAGTGGCTTCGCGCAGGTCATGGCGCAGAGTTGTAGCTGAGGCTATAGGGTTCCTACGTGCAGATAACCTTACATACCGGTCCTGACCTGGTGTTGTTTTGCGTGGACGGCCCTCGCGAGGTCGATCTACTATTGACTGGGTTTCCTGGAACTTTCTCCACAGTCTGGAGACAATACTCTGATTCACATGAAGGATGTTAGCAACATCAACTTGTCTCATGTTTTGTTCCATCAAAGTGATGATTTTGATGCGGTCTGCCATTGTAAGGGTGTTCCGAGCCATTGTACTGCACTATGAAGCATTATGAAGCAAAATGACACTGACTGAACTTTGCTCGAATTACAGGCTTTTCTTTACTAGCCATGATTTGGATGTTACCTAGTGATGCAGACTAAAACAAATGAAAGAGTTTGAATTGGTAAACATAACACGTGCCACATAAAACCAAAAGAAACATAAATATCAGGTATTATTGGGTAAACTGGAAATATGCTTAACTTTTTTGACCAGTGTATATTGTTTACGTGGGGTAAGTGTACGAACAACAATGTTACATGAATTTCACAGAATATGTAGTTATAAATTTTTATGCTCGACCATGCCGAAATGTAGTAATTATGCACCTGGTGGTAGCCCTTTAATACACCTCATTAAAGTACACCTATTCATTAAAGTTCAGGTGTTCAGCCAATGACAAGTCACCTTTGTACCGTTATAAAACCGCAAGTATCGATTATTCTCGGATATCCAATCGAAAGACAATTAGCGTAAAGTCACGGAGGCTGGAAATCCAATACTGTCGCGGAAAGTTATGTTCTGTTACTATAATAATTAGCGTTAATTGTAAATAATATTCAAATAAATTCAATTTGTCATCTCGTTTATCAATTCTAAATCAATTTCCAGGTTATATCAGACTAATGTTCATCTTATTCTCTATCAAAGTCAATGACATCCGGCCTCGAAAAAAATCAATACTTTCGCGTCTGCGCACATCTCACAATTCAGGTCAGTTCGCACATATCCATAACATGACCTAATTTTGAATAATTTCAAGTTAGAATTATGGTCGAGCATAAAAGTCGCATGAAACTTGGCTATAATGGTAATTAAGACGCTCGTATGAAAATTATGAAACTCGCTTGCGCTCGTTTCATAAACAAACATACTTGCGTCTTAATTAATACCATTATAAGCTCGTTGCATAATGTACTATTATGTAAGTAACATGTTTATGTAAATTAAATTTTGTGCGAGATCGTGCGTATTTGCTTGGTTTCCGCACAAAACCAATCCGCGGAAAGTCTAAAATTCCACATTCAGTATTCCCAACCTAAGACACATAACAATTTCCCTCTTCTTACCGCTTAAGTGACATATTGATTTTACTGCTTTAGACTTTTAACATATTATTTTTAGAGACGTTCAATATAGTAATAATTATAAATTGGAAACTTACCAATGCAATTTTACCTAAATTGCACTCTTAATTATTGTTTTTAAATATTTGCAAAAATTAAGTAAACTCTACAACTCCACTAAAGTTATTGCATTCGTGATGCAAGTAACATTAAGGAAGCCGTGAAAAAATCAACAAGATTCCAGACTCATCATAGACTGGGGGGAAAAAAAGACAGACAAATATCCCGGCCTGCTGGAGTATAGTAAACACAGAAAACACTTTAAAGCAACAATGTTGAAGATAGACATTTTTGTTTTGCAAATTCGCCGTCATTGAAGAGAAACCAAGATGGAGATTTCATTGCAACTAATTAGAAATTCCTCGTTCAGGTATGTAATAAACGATCTTCGCACAAAATAATGTACGATACACGAGCGGTACGTTTTCTTTCAATTCTCGCAAATTAAAAAAGATCAACTACGTTTCGCTTTTTCAAACTTTTCGTCGAACATGAAAACTTCAACATACCGCTCTTGTAACGCATATTACTAATATTCATGTCACTGTGTTCGTGTTTAACTCAAACATAATGCATTTAGTTTTACTGATATTTTTTTGAAATTTAATGCCATTTCAAAGGTTAGTTTAACATTATATGAGGTGTACGAACAGCACTGTTATATACTCTACATAAGTTTAAACACTACATAAACCATTTTTATACACTGTAAGTTGTTTATAAGTACTGTAGCGATAATAGAAGAGTGAATATCGTTAGGACACTGAAACAGCATTGGCTGCAGAAAGCTAGGCCTATGTAATCAGTTAAAATGAGTATAAATTCTGCAGTATTATACTTACTTACTTACTGGCTTTTAAGAAACCCGGAGGTTCATTGCCGCCATCGCATAAGCCCGCTATTGATCCCTATCCTGAGCAATATTAATCCAGTCTCTATCATCATATCCCACCTCCCTCAAATCCATTTTAATATTATCTTCCCATCTACGTCTCGGCCTCCCTAAAGGTCTTTTTCCCTCCGGCCTCCCAACTAACACTCTATATGCATTTCTGCATTCGCCCATACGTGCTACATGCCCTGCCCATCTCAAACGTCTGGATTTAATGTTCCTAATTATGTCAGGTGAAGAATACAATGCGTGCAGTTCTGTGTTGTGTAACTTTCTCCATTATCCTGTAACTTCATCCCTCTTAGCCCCAAATATTTTCCTAAGCACCTTATTCTCAAACACCCTTAATCTCTGTTCCTCTATCAAAGTGAGAGTCCAAGTTTCACAACCATACAGAACAACCGGTAATATAACTGTTTTATAAATTCTTTCAGATTTTTCGACAGCAGACTGGATGATAAAAGCTTCTCAACCGAATAATAACAGCCATTTCCCATATTTATTCTGTGTTTAATTTCCTCCCGAGTATCATTTATATTTGTTACTGTTGCCCCAAGATATTTGAACTTCTCCACCTCTTCAAAAGATAAATTTCCAATTTTTATATTTGCATTTCGTACAATATTCTCGTCAAGAAACATAATCATATACTTTGTCTTTTCGGATTTACTTCCAAACCTATCTCCTTACTGGCTTCTAGTAAAATTCCCGTGTTTTCCCTAATCGTTTGTGGATTTTCTCCTAACATATTCACGTCATCCGCATAGACAAGCAGCTGATGTAACCCGTTCAATTCCAAACCCTCTCTGTTAACCTGGGCTTTCCTAATGGCATACTCTAGAGCAAAGTTAAAAAGTAAAGGTGATGTGCATCTCCTTGCTTTAGCCCACAGTGAAGTTGAAACGCATCTGATAGAAACTGACTTACACGAACTCTGCTGTACGTTTCACTGAGACACATTTTAATTAATCGAACTACAGTAGTTTCTTGGGAATACCAAATTCAATAAGAATAGAGTGTGCAAAAATGATTCTAAGTCGTGTGTGGAATTTGGTTATTACAACAGTGGATTTCAGTGTTGCTATTCTGACATTGGATTTTATTGTCGCTGTTAAATAATCGCAAGACACGGCAATACTTTACATAGAAAATAAAAATTAAGTAAACGCCCTCTGTATTCTCTTACTCCATTTCACCTTGTATTACATCTGGCTTGTTGTGTTACTTGAAATAAATGAACGTCGAAAAAGTTTGCATACCATTACAATTAAATAAGAGTATTTCCATTTCAGGCATGATGAAGAATCCATTAATAGTCGTCCGTTGGGCGCAAGAAGAGACGGAGACCGGATATCCAGCATTTACTGTTGTTTCATACAGTTCTCGGAATTTCTTACCCCGCTGCCTTGCGAAGAACGCTTTCTCAGTGTATTTCTAGCCACGCTAACGCTTCACCAATGATATACAGTAGCCTATATTGACCAGATTTCAGCTCCCATTGAAGTAAAATTGCACATAAAACAAATCTATCTGTAAACATAATAATTTATGTGAGAACCACTTTGTACTATTTTATACTTGCTACATTCATGCGACAATGAAGTTCCTATACTCGAGTCACTTGCTTTTTTCGTAATTCACAAGTATTTTTTCAGTAAAGAAATTCACACTTATATACATTACATCATATTACATATATGCAGTATCCACATCCTATCGACATGTATGAAAATGAGCATCGTAGTGTGGTGGGGTGTGATTTGAAGACCTGTTGTTCACACCTGTGCAGTAACGGTCAGCGCGTCTGGCTGCGAAACTAGGTGGCCCAAGTTCGACTCCCAGTAAGTTACCTGGTTGAGGTTTATCCCCTAAACCCAATATGGGCAAGTGCTGGGTAACTTTCGGTGCTGATCCCCGGATTCATTTCACCATCATTGGCACCATTTCATTCAGACGCTAAACAACCTAAGATGTTGATAAAGCGTCGTAAAATAACCTACTAAAAATAGCTGTGACTTTATCGCTGTGACAGGTTTATCGCTGGTTCCGGCTGTGACTACAGTTAGAAAATCACAACTCCAAGAAATCGCAGTCTTCGCCCGATGTGACTCAGAATATACGATCATATTATGTGACAGCTCAAGGCAATTGCAGTCAGAAGATTCATACTAACTCGAAATACAAGAAAAATGGTAGCCTTATCTCTATATGCATTTCTGAATTCGCCCATATGTGCTATATGCCCTGCCCATCTCAAACGTCTGGATTTAATGTTCCTAATTATGTCAGGAGAAGAATACGATGCGTGAAGTTCTGCGTTGTGTAACTTCATTCCTCTTAGCCCCAAATATTTTCCTAAGAACCTTACTCTTAAACATTCTTAATCTCTGTTCCTCTCTCAAATAAGAGTCCAAGTTTCACAACAATACAGAACAACCGGTAATATAACGTGTTATAAATTCTTTCACTTTTTTACAGCAGACTAGATGACAAAACCTTCTGAACCGAATAATAACACGCATTTCTCATATTTATTCTGAGTTTAATTTTTCCCCATTTATATTTTGTTACTGTTGCTTCAAGATATTTCAATTTTTCCACCTCTTCGAAGGATAAATCTCCAATTTTTATATTTCCATTTCCTACAATATTCTGGTCACGAGACATAATCATATAATTTGTCTTTTCGGGATTTATTTCCAAATCTATCGCTTTACTTGCTTCAAGTAAAATTTCCGTGTTTTCCCTAATCGTTTGTGGATTTTCTCCTAACATATTCACGTCATCCGCATAGACAAGCAGCTGAAGTAACCCCTTCAATTCCAAACCCTCTCTGTTATCTTGAACTTTCCTAATGGCTAATTCTAGAGCAAAGTTAAAAAGTAAAGGTGATAGTGCATCTCCTTGCTTTAGCCCACAGTGAATTGGAAACGCATCTGACAGAAACTGACCTATACGGACTCTGCTGTACGTTTCACTGAGACACATTTTAATTAATCGAACTAGTTTCTTGAGAATACCAAATTCAATAAGATTATCATATAATACTTCTCTCTTAACCGAGTCATATGCCTTTTTGAAATCTATGAATAACTGATGCACTGTACCCTTATACTCCCATTTTTTCTATTTCTTGAAGAAGATAACAATGATAAACATTTGTGTAAATGGACTTACAAAGGACAAGAATCACTTGAAACACTGTCCATTCAACATGATTTTTACGTTCTCACTTTAGCCTTCCTTGCTTTAACAAGTAGGTTAATAGGCCTAATATTTTCAGAATATGTTTTATTACTATGAATGTTTCTGCCTGGACGGCTGGTGTCGAATGTATGTCTTTGTAGGGACGAATTTGTGTAAAAAGATATTTGGGGCCCAGTTCGTTAAATCCTTATTTTATCCGGGCATGGCTCCGCTCAAACGTTTAAAAGTAAAAATTCTGTTTTTTATTGCTAACATTCTTTCTTATTCTGTTATTTCTGTAACAGTCAACTATATTAAACAAAAAGGTGAATACTTTTTGTGCGAGATCGTGCGTATCTGCTTGGTTTCCGCACAAAACCAATCCTCGGAAAGTCTCAAATTCCACATTCAGTATTCCCAACCTAACACACATAACAATTTCCCTCTTCTTACCCCTTAAGTGACATATTGATTTTACTGCTTTAGGCTTTTAACATATTATTTTTAGAGACGTTCAATATAGTAATAATTATAAATTGGAAACTTACCACTGCAATTTCACCTAAATTGCACTGTTAATTATTGTTTTTAAATATTTGCAAAAATTAAGTAAACACTACAACTCCATTAAAGTTACTGCATTCGTAATCCAAGTAACATTAAGGAAGCCGTGAAAAAATCAACAAGATTCCAGACTCATCATAGACTAGGTAAAAAAAAAAGACAGACATACATTACGGCCTGCTGGAGTATAGTAAACACAGAAAACATTTTAAAGCAACAATGTTGAAGATAGATATTTTTGTTTTGCAAATTTACCGTCATTGAACAGAAACCAAGATGGAGATTTCATTGCAACTAATTAGAAATTCCTCTTTCAGGTATGTAATAAACGACCTTCGCACAAAACAATGTACGATACACGAGCGGTATGTTTTATTTCAATTCTCGGAAATTAAAAAAGCTCAACTACGTTTCGCGTTTTGAAACTTTTCCTCGAACATGAAAACTTCAACATACCGCTCTTGTAACGCATATTACTATTTCCTAACAGGCAACATCATGTGAGGGGTCCCAAAACCAACAGTCATTAAATTTCCTTGTCATTTTCGCAACGACAGAAAGAAGTCAAAGATTTTTGTGAAGAATGTTGTGAAAATTAAAATAAAAGATAACAATAAAAGCAATAAGGATAACCTGTAATAATATGAATAATAAAAAACAAGTTTCATCCTTAAATATTCTGATGAGGTTCTTACAGGCGCTAACCATGAAAATATCCATTTATACGCACTATAATAAGCTATGTAAATACATGCATCTCATGAGCCAGAAACAAATGTTTAAAAAGCTTGTTAAAAGAAATGCAGGAAGAAACAGAATACATAACAGGGTTTCATTAAGAAGGATGAAACATGACTTAAAAATGGACAGATAAAAAAATATTCGAATTCCAAGGAACGACATAAAGCTGCTATGATAGAAAAAAGTGACAAAATCCGAACTCCAATGGTAATTTAATTCATTACAGAAATCGTAAGGAATGCCGCAATACAGATAAACCATTTCTCATTTACTAAAGCGTGTCTGATCGCTAGCCTATGCTGGAATAACGTGAGCAAGCTAAACGAGAGTTTCCGCACAGAATTTCGCCGCCCACGTCGAATCTGATAGGGTGTATAAATTTATTATAGGCACGTCACAGATGGAAGCCATTTTTAGTCTAGTAACTGGATCTAAGTATACCTTACAATAGTCATTATAGACGAGGTTCGTTTCATGGCTTTCTTTATAAAGCATAAACAAACGTGACATTTCAACAGAAGGAGTACAGTAGGAGGAGGATCTATTTTTAGTTATGTGAAATACAGCCAGCTCTTTCAGTTTTAAAGTTATCCAGACGTAGTAGTGTAGCAGCACTGGAAAGGTAAACGTCAAACATTTAAACTTAGGTGCGATATCCACATCTGCTACGTGTTATCATGGCTTGACTGTGGTTCTGTAGGTTACACACACACCATCCGCGCCAAGTCCTTCAGAAATCGGTGTTAATGTAAAACGTACGGTATATTAATCAAGATATATTCACGTTTTCAAATAGCTTATAGGCTATACCTATAGGCATCCTTCAGTAGGCAGTTTCTTCTCAACCAGTGAGCCAGCCAATTCCTTTTCCTCTTTCTGATTAGTTTCAGCATCATTCTTTCTTCATCCACACTTTCCAACACAGCTTCGTTTCTTATTCTGTCTGTCCACTTCATAGACTTCCTCTTTCTCCATATCCACATTTCAAATGCTTCTGTCGCTTCTCTTCACTTCGTCGTAATGTCCACGTTTCTGTCCCATACAATGCTACACTCCACACAAAGCACTTCACTAGTCTCTTCCTTAGTTCTTTCTCTAGAGATCCGCAGAAGATGCTCCTTTTTCTATTAAAAGCTTCCTTTGCCATTGCTAATCCCCTTTTGACTATTTGGCAGCAGCTCATGTTACTTCATATAGATCACATATCATATCATATATCATATCATATCACATATCACATCATATATCATATCATATCTCATATCATATCATATACTACACCATACCATATCATATCATATCATATCATATCATGCCATGCCATGCCATGTCATGTATCATATCATATCATACCATACCATATCATATCATATTTTATTGTATCGTATCATATATCATATCATGTCTTCAAGGAACGACCACTCATATAAATTGAGGGAAAGAAGGCAGAGGACGGACACTGGAAAGTTTTCTTTTCTCAATCGTACTATCAGGGACTGGAATGCTTTACCTGCAGACTTACTAAAGGCTTTACCAACAACCAAAAATGTATTTAAAAATAGGCTTAAGGACCTTACTAATAGACGGTAATTATACACAGTATTTAAAGGGTGTAAATGATATGTTGTTATTGAAGTGTTGTATCAGTGAAGAATTATGTTGTGTCAGTGAAGTGTGTTGTATCAGTGAAGAAGTATGTCGTGTCAGTGAAGTGTGCTGTGTAAGTGAAACGTGTTCCTGTCAGTGAAGCTTTATAGTTTATAGTGGCAGTGCATAGTATTTGAACAGTGAAATGTTTTTGAAGGGTTAGTGAAATCAGGATAGAATCAGTGAAATGTGTCGTAGTTCCATTGCAGTGAGTGAGTTGACAGCGAAATGAGTGTAATTTGAAAGGTACTTGTGCAGATATGAACATATCATACTCGTGGGTTTTAGTTCGATCTTATTTTTAAGATACAAATTAGATTTATTTCAAATGTTATTTTAAGTGATCGTTTCATTTAATTTGGTATATTCCTGTTGTTGTTGTTGTTATTATTATTATTATTATTATTATTATTATTATTATTATTATTATTATTATTATTAGTAGTAGTAGTAGTAGTAATCATTATTAGTATTATTATTAATTGTATTTTTAATTAATAGGTTTATTATTGTCATTATTGAGTGTAATTAGTTACCACTGCCACCGGGTATATACCCACTGCAGTGTGAATAAATACATACATACATACATGTCATATCATATCATATCACATATCATATCATATATCATTTCGTATCGTATCGTATCATATCACATATATCATATCGTATCGTATCGTATCGTATCATATCATATCATATCATATCATATCATATCATATATCATATCATATCATATATCATATCATATCATATCATATCATATCATATATCATATCATATCATATCATATCATATCATATATCATATAGTATCGTATCGAATCATATCATATCATATCATATCATATCATATCATATCATATCATATCATATCATATCATATCATATCATATCATATCATATCATATCATATCATATCATATCATATCATATCATATATCATATATCATTTTTAAATAGAACTATAAATGATTGGAATGACCTACCTGCAGCGGTCTTTGAGGGCTGTCCTTCCTTAAGGAGATTCAAGAATAATTTAAGGAGTTGTGTATAAAGTGAAAATTAAAATTAAGGTGACATTCAACATTTAATTTTTTAAGGTGGCATGTATTTATCTAGCCTGACGAGTTTACTTCCTTGGTTTGAATTGTAAATTATTTAAAAATAGCGTGTAAGAGGGCCTTAGACTAGAAATGTTTAGTTTAAATGTAGTTCTGTTTATAAGTATGCATAAGAATGCAATTATTTGACTTATTTGAACTGTTGTATCAGTGAAGCGAGGTGAGTCAGTGAAGTTATGGTTTTACAGTGCAGTGAACAGTTCCGATCAGTGATAATTTATAGCGTCAATAAAATGTGTTCTATAGTGTCAGTGAAATGTGTTACAGAGTGTCAGTGAAATGTGTGCTAAAGTGTCAGTGAAATGCGTCATAGTGCCACTACAGGGAATGAGATGAGAGTAAAGTGAAAGACTATTGAAAATTATGTAGGACCTATACATAATTATGTAGGTTGTGTTGTAAAATTAGGTGTTTTATTTTATGTTTTATTATTATTGTGTTAAATTGTATTGTGTATTCTTATTGTATTGTGTGTAAAATTGTATATGTGTTGTAAATTTTATTATGTATTGTAAATTTTATTGTGTATTGCTTATCATTTTAACTGTGTATTGTTAATATTGTATATACCACTGCCACCAGGTGCTTGCCCACTTGCAGTGTAAATAAATACATTCAAGTTATATATATCATATCATATATATATCATATATCATATAGTATCGTATCGAATTATATCATATATCATATCAT
Source organism: Periplaneta americana (assembly GCA_025594305.2). Lineage (NCBI taxonomy): Eukaryota > Metazoa > Arthropoda > Insecta > Blattodea > Blattidae > Periplaneta > Periplaneta americana. The sequence goes on from JAJSOF020000005.1 coordinate 436,917, forward strand.
ATATCATATTATATATCATATATCATATCATATCATATATCATATAGTATCGTATCGAATCATATCATATCATATATCATATCATATATATCATATATCATATAGTATCGTATCGAATTATATCATATATCATATCATATATCATATTATATATCATATATCATATCATATCATATCATATCATATCATATCATATCATATATCATATAGTATCGTATCGAATCATATCATATCATATATCATATCATATCATATAGTATCGTATCGAATTATATCATATCATATCATGTAGTATTGTATCATATCAATAATATAAGAATGGAGTATGTTCAAACTTAACCTAGACTTTGTAATAATTACAAACACATTGTCTTGTGATAAAGAATAATTTTAAATATAAATGAATTGTTTAATAGAACACAACAGAAATAATTTCGGTTCTAGGAAAATGTATAAATAGGTCAAAATGGTTACTGAAGACGTAGGTAATCTTATTGTGAAATAGGAATCTGTCACATTAAGAACAATAAATGCACAGTATACAGTCCTTAGGACAGGGACAGTAAACAGTCAAACGCATATGAAGCCATATTTCTTTCAATAAAATAGTTTTACTGGACGAGATACGTTAGAGCACACGAGTGGAGGCTAGATTCTAAAAATATTGCGTAACGTCGTTGAAAAGTTAACTACTATTAGCGATCATAAACTTAAACAAAAACCTTATGACCGGACAAAGCAAACAAAATCTTCAGTGTAAACTTATCCCAGTGAAAATTTAAAGTGGCGTGCTTCGGACAGTGTTGCCAGATAGTGCAGACATTTAGCCGTGCAAGTCTATTCAAATGTGTTAGTGTGAAGAAAGCTTTCCAATTCGCAAAATAATGAATGATCGGAAATGACGTAAAATATTAAATTTCTATACTTTCTTGGTTCGGAAGGTCCTCACCATTATTTTAAGTTACTATCATCTAAACAAAAATATATGTATTTGCACAGCTACTTTAGATGTATAAATTTAAATGTCAGTTTATGTTCTTTCACTTTTTTTTTCATTTAACACGTATTAGTTACAAATTATTTATTACGTAAGTATATTTTCTAGAACAATTTCAAAAACCAATTTCATGCTCGACCATGCCGAAATGTAGTAATTATATACCTGATAGCAGCCCTTTAATGGACCTTATTAAAGTACACCTATTCATTAAAGTTCAGTCCTTCAACCAATCAGAATACGCCACTGTAGCAATATGAAAGCGCAAGTATCGATTATTCTCGGATATGCAATCGAAAGACAACTAGCGAAACGTCACGGAGGCTGGAAATCCAATACTGTCGCAGAAGGTTATGTTCTGTTACTATAATAATTAGCGTTAATTGTAAGTAATATTCAAATAAATTCAATTAGTCATCTCGGTTTTCAATGTCGAATTCAATATCAGGTTATATCAAGATTAATGTTTATATTACTCTCTAGATTATATCAAGGTCGTCGACTTTGTTTCTCGGAAAAAATCAATACTTTCGCGTCTGCGCATATCTCACAATTCATGAGGTAGGCTATTGCACTCACATAACAATAACATGAATACTTATGAATAATTTCAAGTTAGAAATATGGTCGAGCATAATGGTAATTAAGACGCTCGTATGAAAATTATGAAACTCGCTTGCGCTCGTTTCATAAACATACTCGCGTCTTAATTACTACCATTATAGGCTGGTTGCATAATGTTCTATTATATGCATTTATTTACATACGTCCCAATACTTATGGTCATATCGCATGTGAAGAATCTTTGGGTTTGTCAGTATGCCCGCAACTATTGTTAGTTTGTTTCTATTGTCGTGTGTTACAGGTAGCTTGTGTTCGTGTAACTGATACACATTTTGTTTTAATATTTATGATATTGGTGATTAAGACGGTGATAAATCATGCTATATAAATTTTCAATTTACGACTGAGGGAAATTATAAAAGAAACTCCACTCGGCCACGGGTTTGAGCCTGGGACCTCCCGAATGCAATCCCAAACCTTACCTTCTAAGCCACCTTGCTGGTAAAAAGAACGAATTGTAATTAAAAAAGAGACGAAACAATTACAAAATGGTAGTTACAATATATAAAATAAATATCAAGAAGATTGAAAGGTGTGCGACGAATGTCGGACGAAGGAACCCCTAAATTTCAAGTACACAGAGGACAAAACTTTGCGGACATATTCCTCACAAGCAAATTATGTAAGTACGAACATATACTTAGGCTCGAAACACTTGATTTCGATATTTCTTTTACAGGTTCTCTAACTATTAGGATGTCGGTACAAAGACAATGTAGAGTATTTGTTATTTGACTGGAATGTAGTTCACGGCTGTCGTATGCGTTGCATTGTACCTGCATTAGCACGAAAATTATTGTTACTTTTTAATTTACAATGACTATTACACTTTTACTACGTCATACTACTTTCGACCAATAAAACGGTACTGAACGACGCGTTTCAACCAATCATGCCAGCTTATCCTACAATTTTTATTATCTTCCCAGCATTTGTTTTTTATCATCACCTCCCAAGCATTTGTTTCTTTGTTTGCCAACATTGCATTTTCAATAATTGTAGGCCTACCTTTTAAAATGATTCATGTTTATTTCATCATCTTTAATTAAAACTTTTCTATCATTTATTTTCTTTATATTATTTAGGTTACGTTATAGCTTCTGCTGTATGAGATTATGGATAGTCACGTATCAGAGATTGTTTAATATAATTATATTGGTAAATAATTGAAGTGGAATGCAAATGTTTTAATAAAAATGAAACTGAATCAACAAAGCTTTCTTGACTAGTAATCGTCCATAGAGTCCAATGAAGATTGTATAGTTGGCACAACTGGTAACAAGACAACAGCTGATTATAACACACTACTGCCATCTAGCGGAATATTTGTAATGATGAGATGGTACAATAATACATTTTCAAGACAGTTTAATATTTTAGTAAGTAAATTAATATTTTATTGTACTGGAGTACTTCGTTACTTCTAATCTTTACATTCTTTCTTCTAATCGTGTAATAGTCAATTAAATCCCAATCGAGTTTTTATTTTCTCTACATAAAATCAAAACCTCTAGTGAGATTACTGTTGATAATCACGCCCCATACGACTTCAAGCTGTCTTTTCTTAGGCATATTTCCCTACATTTTGTAATGTATCTATTTCTCCAAATTTTAATGACCAAGATAAACAGAAACGTTGCATGTTTCGGAGTAGGTAGCACCATATCAGTGGAGGCTCCTGCATATTTCTTAAGAGGAGGAGAAGTTAACAGCACGAAATGACACTTTCTTGAATGAAACATGCTACAAATTAACCTACATGCATACATGTAAGACCAGGTAGTGTTGGGGTTGGCCTTCCCTACTGTATAGCAATAATCTGTTCTTGTAAACTGAGTTTCCTAATTTGCCCAAAATATATTATGTTTTCACTTCCATTCATTGTTGAATAATTGCACAAATTAACAATTACAAGGAAATTCACAACCTCGTAGCATTTTTCGAGCACACTACAGCATCATACATGTTCGAGGAAACTAGCTACTAACTTGTAACCGGAACCGTTTTACGGAAATGGAAATGGGAACGGGAAATAATCTGAGGAAAGCGAGAACACTGCACCCACCCACGTGGTCTGTGTTGCCACATGTACATTTTACAAGTTCAGTGTCACATGCTTTTGAAGAATGTCAGTTCTTGTAAAGTCATACTATCATTATTGTTCAAAGCTGCCGGTGGCCGATTAATTTTTTTTATGTTAAAAATGATGTAGTTTGAAGTACCTACTTTCAGTTTCAAATATATTTGTACAAAACTGACAACTTGGCTGTTGCCCTGTCTAGTAAACAATGAATAGAAGTGAATTTCAGAGGCCAACTACGTAGAACTACTTCCTCTTTGTTTTACATAAACCCGACTTTAACTTTCAAATATCCACGAAAGTTTCAAACCATGAATAGTAGCTATATAAAGTGCAATGAATAATATTTTTGACTTATAATTTAAAAAAAAAGTTTACATGGCGTCTTTCATAGCGTTGTGTTAAAACTGTTTTTGTTGTGTCTCCTCCTAGATGTGTTATAGTCTGGTTGAATGCTGCATCGTTAGGTGGCAGCGGTAGCGAGCTTGCTGCACGACCAGTCGGTTTCTATTTCCCGCCCATGACTGATTCAGAGGAGGATCTCCTCCCTCTCCGTTCATTTACTTGCTTTAAAACTCTGCTTCTTTCTCTGGCCGCTAGTGCGCTGTTGTCTATGTGTGTTAACTGCAGTAGAGGAGGAATGGAATGCCTTTCCTCCACACAGACAATCTCGCATCTTTCTCACAGTTTTCTACAGCACATGAGCGCGCGTCGTTTAAAACTCGATCAACCGAGGTTTTCTTATAGCTGTGAACTTAAAAGTTATCGAATCTTCCTCGAATTTCAAGGCACATATTTTATTTGGTATTTACTTTCAAAAGAAGAAAATGTAAGGAGGACGTTCCTCCCTTCCCACCCCCGAGGAACCGCCACTGCACCATATCTATGCTCATGTATAATCTTTTCATAATTTAGGGTGAAAGAAGTAAGCATTAAACCGTTCCCATACACATTAGTTAACACTCTGAACGGGGATTATCGAAGTATAGAATGATCCATGAGGAGTAATGAGTGGAAAGTTTCCTGTAGAACAATCGAAAACAGTTTGGTTCTAAACACACGAAGTGTGTAAATGTCAGGCGTCTGTTGACATGGCTAGTGTTGTTCCAAATCCGTCCAAAGGTCAGTGGTTAACATTAAATCCCTATGTCACGAACAAAGGATGTACAAGAGCGATAAAATATTCAGCGTGGGTCTCTTCGAAACATAAGTAAAGCTAAGAGTTCCATGTAGTAGATTTCTGTCACAAAGGAATCCTGCACTAAAATAATATGGCTCGAACAATATTTCTCACATACGTCAAAATTAGGATGCATCAGGAATTACAGAGCGGGTGAATTTTCACTCACTCTCCAATCGTAAACCGATCCTTCATTTAATCTACTCATACATAAAAAAATGCAATAAAAAAAGAGATATAAAAGACTTTCCAAGCACAATGACTATCGATTTACGTCCTTTAAAAACTTATGCGAGTGTAGTAAATAATCCACATTTACCTTATGAACATATTTACATGAAATAGACGTCCTTAATGGTAATCTGACAATCTTTTGCATTAATATTGACATTGTATCGGTTATTGTTGAAAGGAACTAAGTCCACTTTTTAAAGTGTCGAGATAATCGAAAAAAAAAACTGTTTTGTGAATAATCTATCGAAGATTAAACCAGAATTTACTGTACACATATTTTTTATGTGTACAGTATTTTTTGGTTTAATCTTGAATAATCTATCGAAGATTAAACCAAAATATATTGTACATATTTTTTATGTGTACAGTATTTTTTGGTTTAATCTTGAATAATCTATCGAAGATTAAACCAAAATATATTGTACATATTTTTTATGTGTACAGTATTTTTTGGTTTAATCTTGAATAATCTATCGAAGATTAAACCAAAATATATTGTACATATTTTTTATGTGTACAATATTTTTTGGTTTAACCTTCGATAGATTATTCACAAAACAGTTTTTTTTCGATTATTTCAAAACTTTAAAAAGTGGACTTGGTTCCTTTCAACAATAACCGATTCAATTATATAGCATAGAATTTGAGACCTTTTATTAAGATACCGTATCTTTTAAGTATGACCTTCGTCTGTTACTTTTAAAATGATCATTATTGTAAGTTAAGAATTTCTGTATACGAATTTTCAGAATTGACTTAACATTTATGAATGCAACATTAAAAAAAAATTTGTTTACCTTTTTATAATCGTGCTCACAAGATTCCACCAAATGCCTCTAAATGAAGACATACGGGTACCACCTTGATTTGTATAATACCTTTCTAACCGCTCTTTTCATTCTATGGTGATTGTGCGGGTCTCTCTGGTCATGTTAGTCAGCATGGTTCCAGATCACAGCTTTAATGCAAAACAAGGGTTGAACACACCCGATACTTGTTGGGAATCGAAGCCGGGACTGCTGGATTTATAGAGGAAAAACTCTTAGTAGACATAACATCGCAAAGGAGTGCAGTTATTTACGCAACTCAAATGTGTATTTCAATTCGAATGTGGAAATTGTTTTACCATATCTACATTTTAATATACCATTAGACCTACTTGCAATGTAATTAATATTCTTTTTAACTACAAATATAGTCAAATATTATCAAATTATAGTAATAATGGAACAACAGAAAAAATAACTGGCAGGAAAAATGGAGTATTCGGAGAAAATCTGTTCCAGAATCAATTTGACACAAATTCCACAGTATCTGCAGAGAACAGAGGTATGGTTCCTTGGTGAGAAGTAATCAACTGACCGGACCGAATCTAGGCTACGAAATAACGAAAATATCAGTAACAAGCAATGTCAATTTGCGGCACATCTACTCAAAATTAGAAAACTGTAGAAATTAATTAATTCTAAGAAAAATAAAATAAAATCATCTTGGATATAAAAACTGTAGATAGACAGACAGACGCAACTAATATTGTAGACCCGTAAGGTTTTAGCATCGCCAGTACTTTTGTAATGCTAGACAATAAACACCTTCTCCTCTGTTGTGAGAACCATAATTGAGGGGTTTGCCGGAAGAAGGGCGTATACGTCAATATGGCGAATTGAGATACATGCAATCTAAGATTTTAAAACGCACCTGAATAAAATGTTATACACGCATGCAGCCCTGTCCTGCAGGTATGTACAGTACAACCAAAACAAAATTTCGCTACTATAATTATTCACTACATTTTAAACAGTTTTCCCGAAGAAGGGCGTATAGGTCTATCCGCCCTTCTTCCGGCAAAGCCCTCAATTACAGAAATCAACACAACACCGAATTCACAACATGTCAAACTATTTTAAACAATATATAAATATTTCGTTGCTAGGGAAACGTGGACAGCAGACGAGCGATAATTTCAGTCTTGTTTTGTTTGCCTCAAACTGTATATGAATCGAGAAAGATATATGATTAACGAAAAGTATATTCTCATTATAAGGGTAACTATAATACACTTCTACTGAATGGTGCCTTCTTGGTATCATTTGTGAGGTTCAGACCTGTCTTCGGACAGTTGACAAAACAACTGTGAAAGGAAAATTATAGGTTGTTGCGAAAGGAACTCTGGCTTATCAACAAAAAGTGAAGACACTGAACGATGCAGGAAGAAAGAGGTGAACACTGAGCCTGCTGGAAGTACACCCAGGTCTGATTCTTGCTATATATAGCCCTACTGATGACTAAGGCCACAAAATAAAAATAAATTATTTATCGTTTATGAGGCCAGACGTAGCTCAATTGCACAGCAGTTCCTCAGATAGATCGGCGTTAAACTCCGACATTTCCTCGGATTTATGATGCAAAAACAGCTGTGCATCACATATTTTCCGAGTATTCATTACACCATTGCTCTAGTATTGTAATATAGTCATCTCATTGTCTTTGAGTCCTTCGGTTCTTTTCGCGAAGAGTAAGTAGGCCTACTGCCATGATACACTTATTGTTTTTGCTGGACAGTACACCTTGGGCACTGCTAACTCAAACCACAATATTGTTAAAAGAGTAGTCTATACCAAGGAAAAATACTGTCGCCATGGATATGGAAAACAATATGACGATATATTAATTTATATTGCAGTAGAAATGTACATAACGTTCAGCAATAAAAGCGATAATACTGAAATAACTCTGTCGTTAATATTTTAGTACGTAATTTAGTATTTCTCCATAGAGATGACCTCAGCTTGGCGTGGCTTCTGGAGGGCAGCACCCGGGACGGATCCTTGCACTTGTAAGCTTGCTTTAGCCCACTGTGCATCCTATAAATGCGATGATTGTTACCTGGGTGGCATTCGTGAGTACGATGCTGACAGGTGGGCCATCCTGCTTCAGCCCTGACAGTCAGGTCCCATTCCCAGACCTGTACTGTTCCTTATGAGCCCCAAACCCTTCCTTTCCTGAATCCCACTACTTCGAACACTTCACCCGAGCCTATTTTGACAGGAAAACCCCGAGATAAACCTTCTTGTCCACCTTGGGTCACCTGGAGTGCTAGGATAGATGATCCTAGAATGACAGTAAAATAGGCTGTGATGTCTTTCCATATCGTGTTAATGAAGTGGATAAATTAAGTTCTGAACGAGGAGAATACGAAAGGACACAAGAAAAATAACCCAGAGTCAACACAACTCCATGGTTTTAATGCTTTCAACCGTCAGGCGAGAAACAGCTAGTCGGTAATTTTGCCTGGAGTTTCTGAACAACCGACAAGGTTCTTTTTGGTCCGTGACGTACAATAAGAGACCCTCGGGTATTGTATGTATGTATGTATGTATGTATGTATGTATGTATGTATGTATGTATGTATGTATGTATGTATGTATGTATTCACACTGCGATGGGTATATACCCGGTGGCAGTGGTAACTAATTACACTCAATAAAGACAATAAAAACCCAATTAATAATAATACTAATAACTAATAATAATAATAATAATAATAATAATAATAATAATAATAATAATAATAATAATAACAACAGGGAACATCCTAAATTAAATGAAGCACGATCGGTTAAAATAATATTTAAAGTAAATCTAATTTGTACCTTAAACCTATGTTCGAACTAAAACCCACGAGTATGATATGTTCATATCTGCACAAGTACCTTTCAACATTACACTCATTTCGCTGTCAACTCACTCACTGCACTGGAACTACGACACATTTCACTGATTCTATCCTGATTTCACTAACACTTCAAAAACATCTCACTGTTCAAATACTTTGCACTGCCACTATAAACTATAAAGCTTCACTGACAGGAACACGTTTCACTTACTCAATACACTTCACTGACACAACACACTTCACTGACACAACATAATTCTTCACTGATAGAACACTTCAATAATAAAATATCAATTACACCCTTTAAATACTGTGTATAATTACCGTCTATTAGTAAAGTCCTTAAGCATCTCATCAGTTTTGCTGTGTATTAGATATTTTCCGAGTATTCATTACGCCATTGCTCTATTGTCGCCATATATAGTCATCTCATTGTCTTTGACGGATCTTATGGCAGAGAAAAAGTACTGTCATGGCAGACTCATCGTTTTTAGTTCTTTGAATCCCTTGTTGTACAGTAAACATCTTCATCTTTCCGAAACTGCACACAAATTTCCTCTTCAGGGCAACAGAGTAAGATCTTAAAACGGAATCTGTATGCAACACTGCAGAAGTTAAGTTTCAGTATACGGTGGTATACCCAAAAGTCTGTTCCTAAAATAATTGAAATTCCATAACATTATACAAACAGTTGAATTTTTTTTTAATAAACAAGATTTGCATAGAAATAAGAAATACTTAGCTTAGAATGTTTACTTACGAAAAATATTAATATAAAATTTATGCGGCACCATTTTATTTCTCAATCAATAATAACCTATCTCCGAGGCATTTAGAAAGAAACTGCGCATTTTCCCACTTCCTAGTTAGCCACTTCAATTTGTCTATAGTACGCCTAAGTGGGCAACGAAGTAATTAGCAGGGTTAAATCCGGTGATCATGGTGGTCATAAGTTCATTATGTGATACTCAAAAATATTATTTAGGCGTTCTTTTTACTGATTCATGAACGAGAGGAGAGACCTTGCATAACAAAGACAATACTTTCAGTATCACGATTATGTTATTCCAGTATCACATAGAAACTACTCTTGCAGCATTGTAAGTAACGCTGCCCTATAATAGAAATGCAACGTAAAACCACGCCAAACAGCTTTCTCATCATTTGGTGCTTGTTCAATGATTACGAATTGTGTGCCGAGAATGTTGCAGTGCAACGTGAATAATTGCGAAATTGTTGTAACAATGCAGAAAGCTTCATAAATGTTACACAACCCGAAGTATCCAAGGATCGAACATTGAAGGTTTTGTTTCACATAACTACAGAATTCAACAATATACAAAACAAACATCTTGAAAGAGTTAAAGCAGAAAAATGCAGTTTCTAAGAAAAGTTGCTCGATAGTATATTTCAAGAAGATTTGGCAAGGATATGTAGTAAGGGTGGATGTGTTCGACCAATCCGAAAAATTACGGGTTAATGAATCTTAGGGCACGAAGGGGATTGTAATATTATTTATAATTTATTTACGGCCAATATGCCTGGGTAGCTGTGAATATATTGAATGAGCAGTCGCGGACAGCCGATGAGGGGTGGTCCTCCAGCTTGGGGGTTGGGCGAAGGGTTAACAACCCATCACCGTAAAAAACGGCTTCTTACGAATCCTTCAAATAAGCCTCGGAATGGGACTGAAAAATTGTACTCTTCACCTGACATAATTAGGAACATTAAATCCAGATGTTTGAGATGGGCAGGACATGTAGGACGTATGGGCGAATCCAGAAATGCATATAGAGTGTTAGTTGGGAGACCGGAGGGAAAAAGATCTTTAGGGAGGCCGAGACGTAGATGGGAAGATAATATTAAAATGGGTTTGAGGGAGGTGGGATATGATGATAGAAAATGGATTAATCTTGCTCAGGATAGGGACCAATGGTGGGCTTATGTGAGGGCGGCAATGAACCTCCGGGTTCCTTAAAAGCCAGTAAGTAAGTAAGTATGCCTCGTGGGTACGCGATATTTTATTACGATAACTATTATTATTATTATTATTATTATTATTATTATTATTATTATTATTATTATTATTATAACGAGGGCATATAATACTCAAAAACGACATTATATTTAGGCGTGAAATTTAGACCGGTCATACAGGAGTGTAGTTTGTGAGGAAAATTCTGAAGGAAAGCCAGGAGTTCTTTCCACAAATTACAAAGAGTATTATTTTCAGACTTTTCTACAAAATCAGCAGTACTTAACTATAAAGACAGACCGTGCACATAAAAACTCCCAAGACGTTGTATTTGTTCCAACTTTATACATTTCAAGTCGTTTTAACTGAGCAGAGATGCCGCGACATATGCTTTTAATCCTTCTATTAACCTCTTCCGTTAGAGGTTGGCACAAATGTGGCAATTAACTGTTATTTATGCGTGATATCCCAGAAGCGTGAACAAAAATTTGCCAAGCGGCAACAAATAGGCCCGTTAACAGATTAATCTATTTCTGGTGCGATGGCCAGATTTATTGCACCATAACGACACTGAGTTTAAACAGATTTTTGTTAAACATAATGAACTATGCACGGTATGGATATGGTATTATGTATGCTATATTCCTTTCTTTGTATAGTTTTAACCAAATAATATATTATGGCAGCAAAAATGAATTCTATATTCTTCTGAGGAAATACTATATATTGCGTATGTGATACGGCATCGTTAAACAGACTAAACAATTGACTATAGGAAAGAGAAGTCGTATGTCAGGAAAACGTGAAGAATTTTCTTCAATTGATAACATGCCGATATTATCATTGCAGTCCACCATAAGCTACGAAACTTTTGGACTTCTAAGTAACTTACACTAAGTAATTCCAACTAAGGCACGGGAAAATTGCTTTCAAATTAGTAACATAGACTAGTCTGAAATCATATTATAAATTTCCACTGTATTTGCCAAACTCGGTGTTACTTTGGAATTCAAGTTAGTTCTAATTATTTCTGCTTCAATTATGGTAGATGTGATTTAATTCCATACACTGTAACGTAGTTGAACCCTGGTCGGCACAGACCCACAACCTAATTAAAGGTAAAAATAAAAGTAAGCAATAAGCAACATGTCATCATAGTTTGATTTTTCTCATAGCTCTTGAAGCTTGTTATAAATTATGTTTTGACGTGCGGAGACTTAAAATTTCATCAGAATGCCTTCCAGACTCGATCGTCTAAGTGAGAAGGCTTCAAAGTGAAGTTTGTATGTGAATATTACCGTCTTAAAGTTTGCAACACACACACAAAGTGTTGACATCTCTCGTCACGTTTTACTATTGCACTCGTGCAATATTTTCAAGCCCCAAACTCCTTCGCTAATTACGTTCAACAAACATTCAATGCCGCGTCCTACTTCTGGTGTTTATTTTCAGGAAGTTCCTTCAACATTGTCCTCAAAGTGTCATTCAAAAGAGAAGACAGAAGGGTAAATTATTAGACAAAGGTATACAAAGAAGGTTCGCTAATTTGATACTGGGTTAATGCATAGGATTTTTTAGTCTGTAACTTACAGAATACTATGCAAATCTGGCTTTCAGATAGAAGGCTTGAATAATTTCAAGGGAAAAATTGTTCCGGGGCCGGGTATCGATCCCGGGACTCTTCGCTCAGCGCACGAATGCTCTACCGACTGATCTACCCCAGGAACTATACACGACACCGTCACAGTTCTTACAGAATACTTCTGGACCCTCAGTTTCTCATCAAAACAATTATCTCTGGTGAAACGACTCGAGCTTGATGCTAACCACTTGCTTCCTAGTGATAAGGCAGTGATGTCAACTGATGCGAATAGGAGCAAGCGCGCGCTTTAGAGCCCAGGAGAGCCTGAGCGCTTTACAGCGGAAAGGAAAGAGACAGACGAAAGACGTAGTACATGCCGCTTGGTCGAGCTATATACATGGATGGCCAGCACTGATTCAATAGATAAAGGGAAGAGAACTTATTAAAACTGTATCCATGGTAATTTTTAGATTTGTCTGAGAAGTATAAGTGCATTATAAGAAAGTAAGTTTTAATTTTAATGCTCATTTTTTCACAAGTTTGCTTTTTTATTCAAAAGGAATATTTTCTCAACTTCTTCTTTACAGAAAAGTGAAATTTTCAGATATGTTTGTTTAGTAGCCTTACAGGTACTACAACAATGTTTTCGTAAATCTAATATATCGTAAATACGTATTACTGAAGATGGTGTATTAAAATGTTTGAAAATATTCGCATGGAAAATGTTTGTAAGGAAATGAATTAACAAAGCAAATACTGTTACATCACAAACAAAAGATATGTGCATATATGTTGGTAAAACGTCAGCTCTATAGCTTCAACAGATTTCGAGATAATTTAATATTCTGATAACAGAAAGTTGCGCACCAATATCACCTAAAAGCATAATGCGGTAAGAGTTTTGTTATGTAATATTAGTTACTGTTAAAACATACACCTAGACAACTTTGCTTTGTACTATAATATTATTTTGATTACTTTTATAAGGGTAAAGATACCATCATCCTGCCGACACCATATTTATGCTGACGACATACAAATTTATCTGCATACTCGACCTAACTACATAAATGACGCCATAAGTAAAGTTAATGATGACTTGAATTCTATATCCATATGGTCGAAAACGCAAGGACTTAATTTAAATGCAAGTAAATCGCAGGCAATCTTAATAGAACATCAAAGATCGAAGTGTGACAAACAAAATTTGCCACCGATAATTGTAAATAATACTACTATTCCATACAGTACGACTGTGAAGAACCTTGGTATTTATATGGATTGTCACCTGGAATGGAATGAACAAGTGAATCACACTCCAAAAAAATATTTTCCATTATTCACTCATTAAAGCGACTGAAGCACTTTCTTCCTGATAAATTAAAATTAATCCTTGTACAAACACTCGTGATGCCACACTTTGACTACTGCGATATTATATTAAGTAACCTAAATGCAAATTTGAGCAGCAGGCTACAACGTGTGCATAATGCGTGCGTCCGTTATATTTGTAATATTCGTAAGTATGATCATGTTTCCCCGTCTTTCCAAACTCTGTCTTGGCTAAGGCTAAGCGATCGACGAGCCCTGCATTCTCTTGTTCTATTATTTCAAATTCTGCGCACCGCTACCCCAATCTATTTGGCTTCTCGTTTTCAAAATTTATCCGCATATCATCAGCTAAGTACAATATCTCATCATAACAATTTACTCATTATACCCTAACACAAGACATCTTTATATTCTTCATCCTATACAGTTTCAGTTGCAAGAAATTGGAACTCGCTTCCGAGTGATGTAAGGGGTTGTTGGACAATAACTTTATTTAGGTCAAAATTACATAAATTCTTACTTAACAGATGAATTGCTGATTAATATGTGTTACTTATAATGGAACTAACATCTGTCCATTCTTATTATTATTATCATTAATTTCTCTAAATAGATTTACAAAACCTCTAATGGCAATTACATTAATATTCTCATTATAGAAATAGAAATATATGTATTCTCCCTGTAACATAGTCCTAGTAAGGTTATATTAAATTAAATTTTCATCATTTTACTAGCTATTTCAAATATTAAATTAATTATAATTCATTGAATTAAATTAGCTCATAAATTAAGTTACTACTTTACCTTATAGATTTATCTAAATTTAAATAAATGTGTAGTGAAGAGTATTGCTGGAGAACCTTTTAAGTGTAGAGTAAATATTTGTAATTTAAATTTATGTATTGTATTGATTAAGGCTGGTTGAGTGGAAGAGAAGGCCTTATGGCCTTAACTCTGCCAGCGAAAATAAAACATTATTATTATTATTATTATTATTATCAATATCAATTTCAACTTATCATGTCATATTCAGTGGCTTTCTTTGGGATAACACTTTCTTTATGAATGATATGTTTAATTCACTTAGTACAATATAGTTGTAGTTATTATGGAATTTGTGTGAATATTCCTTCTTTACTTTTTATTATGTTATTAACGTTTAAAACACAACTGCAATATTAGGCTAAGAAATAAGTGTTAGTACTTTTGTTTTACAGACAATATAGAAAATAACAAACAGAAAGAAGCCATATAAAAATAACGACATAAAATTTCACGTTCCGTTTGAAGTTTGTGCACCACTGTTTTCTTAATCCAACAGGCTGCTTATTCCTCCTAGCATACCTAGCGCTTAATGCCCGCGCATGACGTCAAGGTAAAAGATGCTCAAGAGATGGTTGTTCGGTTTACAATACCGAACACTAGGCAATAAAGTTACTGACTCTTCTGCAATGGTCACTTGTTTCATTTATACCAATTGTAAGTTCCTTTACTTACGCATGTACGTCGTTGAGTCTTCGCTACACAAAAACTGTTTGTAATAAAATGAGATTGCTCTCTCTTCAACCACAGGTCTCCACAATCTGTCATTAAGAGTTGATAAAGTAATGGTGTACTTCTTTGCTCATTAATAACAAAGGAATTCATTACATTAAGGAAATTATACAGGGACATCATTTTATTTTTACTTCAATTTTTATTGTACCTGAGTTTTTGAATGTAATTCACTCCCACCCCTTCTAATAATGAAGTTCAACCGTCCTCCACACAGATCTAAGACCGCATATACAGTCATAGTAGCCTTACGGTCATAGTAAACAGTACGTTCCAAAAATATGTTCGCGTTTTCCAGTGACGAAAGAGCTTTCAACATTAAATCATTTTCGCACAGGTACTGCCGTCCATTTACCTACGTCTCATCCCGGTTTCCCCCACCAGCTTTTATTCGCCAGCTAGTGGCTGGGCTGTCTTAGATCTTTTCTGAGAACATTAATTTCTGTTAGGAATTGGACGTCTACGTAATATTATACAACTGTTTAAAATAACTTAAATAAAAGGGTCTCTTAAAGTAAATTAACAGTCACGTGATTTCCTCCCTTTCTACGACCCTACGACATAACCACTTGGACGGACAGTAGATAGCATGTCTGAGTAATTTTATCTTTTCGGATCGGGCAGAAGTGAAGATTGAATTTACAGTACGTAAGGTACTCTTGTATAGAGTAGGTACAGAATTATTTCAACATGAATTACTAGTACGAAGGACGAAACTGGTAATTGGAATTAGGTACAATAGTCTATAGTGCAATAAAATGCACGTTAGAACTGAAGCCTGTATCGAAATGAACGGCCACCATTTTAAAAAAATGTGTTTAAATATCCATATTATGATTATTTTTCAATTTAACATCATTCTCTATATTGTACGCTAATGTGCTGTAGACAGTATAATATACACTGCATAATGAATACGTCCACATGGACAGCTCAGTTCGTGAGCAAAAACACTCATTGTTATACTGTAGGGGAGAGTCGGGTAGTATCGGACATCGGGTAATATCGGACAGTGAGTTTCTTTCATCTACCACACGATAATAGTACCTGATTGACATGGCTGCGTTTCTGTGATGTCGCATAGAGAAACGTAACCATGTCATTCAGGTACTACCATATGGTGGTAGATGAAAGAAACTTGCTGTCCGATATTACCCGATGTCCAATACTACCCGACTCTCCCCTACTGTATTTTGATTAAACAAAAACCTTAATGAAAATTATCAAACTCAAAAGCGCGATATTTCCTAGTTTACGTAAATGGATGAACTACTTTTCTTCCCTCCTATACCTAGTAAAGTGATTTGTTTGTATATTACGCCAGTATCATCGAACTCCAGTCGTGGAAGGGGGTAGCAAACGGCGCTGATCCAGAGGTATAGGCAAGTTAATATTAAAAATGTTAGTAAAAATAAAATTATGTCCCTGTAGTTCAACGTATTACACTGAATAGGCCAACGGTTTTACTTATCCACCGGAGGAAACATATTTTTCGCCCTCGATCGAATTTAATCCCCGATATCTGGCTCCAGAGGCAAACACGGAAACCGCGGGACTACCAAAGATAATATTTAAACAAGAATTGCCTACCACACGCCAGAGAATAGTTGCAATGCTGATTAGCAAGGCCAAACACCTTCCCTTAGACCAACAGGGTAACGGTGCCAGAGTAAACGGAAGCTGACTTTTCGAGGGCAGGAATCAGTATGGATAAAGGCACTCGAATCCACATTGGTCCGTTGTATGCTCTATATCAGACATATCAATTGATGCCCACAGGAGCAAGCGCGAGCTTTAGAGCCCAGGAGAGCCTGAGCGCTTTACAGCGGAAAGGAAAGAGACAGACGAAAGAGGTAGTATATGCCGCTTGGTCGAGCTATATTCAGGGATGGCCAGCACTGATTCAATAGATAAAGGAGAGAGAACTGTATCCATATTAATTTTTATATTTGTCTGAGAAGTATAGTGCATTATAAGAATGTAAGTTTTAATTTTAATGCTCATTTTTCAAAAGTTTGATTTTTTTATTCAAAAGAAATATTTTCTCAACTCTTCGTATAGAAAAGTGAAATTTTCAGGCATAGACCTATTTATTTAGTAGCCTTACAGAATGTTTTCGTAAATCTAATATACCGTATATACGTATTACTGAAGATAGTGTATTGAAAATTTTGAAAATATTCGCACAGAAATTGTTTGTAAGGAAATGAATTAACAAAGCAACTACTGTTACATCATAAGCAAAAGATACGTGCCCATGTGTTGTAAAAATGTCAGCTCTATAGCTTCAGCAGATTTCGAGAAAATAATTTAATATTTTGATGATAGGAAGTTGCTCACAAATATCACCTTAAAAGCATAATGCGATAAGAGTTTTGTTATGTAATATTAGTTACACTTAAAACAGATACATTACCTAAGTAACTTTGCTTTGTACTGTAATATTGTTTTGATTAGTTTATTGATTACTTTTGTAAGGCTAAAGAGACCACCAATATAAATTCCAACTTATCATGTCATACTCAATCTCTTTCTTTGGAATATCACTTTCTTTATGATTGATGTGTTTCATCCACTTAATACAGTATAATATTATACTACTATGGAATTTAAGTGAATATTCCTTCTTAACTCTCTATTATGTTATTAAGATTTAAAACACAAGTGCAATATTAAGAAATCAGTGTTAGTACTTTTGTTTTACAGACAATATAGATAATATCAAACAGAAAGAAGCCATATAAAAATAACGACACAAAATTTCACGTTCAGTTTGAAGTTTGTGCACCACTGTTTTCTTAATCCAACAGGTTGCTTATTCATATACACAACCCTTCCTCTTTCCATACTTAGCGTTTGCTGCCCGCGCACGATGTCAAGGTCAGAAAAATGCGCTTGCTTTGACATCTATGCTCTATATTATAGGCGATGATTGGGTCTGGTGGCATTTCTGAATCCGATGTTGACAAGAGGGCCATCCTGCCCCAGCCCTTACAGACCCGGTTCTAACCTCAAGGGCCGAAAGAGTAGAACAGAAGAGAAAACGGAATAACCCGAGAAGAACTCTGCGTAACGTCTGATTTGTCCACAAAAAAAAATTCAAATACGGCCAGACCGAGAATCGAACCCGGACCGTCTGGATGCAAGACCAGCGAGCTAGCCCTCAGCCATAGACGCGGTAGTAAACGAGAGAACCCAGGAAAACTGCACAAACACTGTTTTCTTCTAGAACAAACTACTAGTACTCGGACAAGCAGAATTTTCATCTCGGGTCTAACAACATGGAAAGCTCATGTTTTGTCCGTTGCTTTTATTTTACTCGTTATCATTGTATTTACGTAAAATGTTAGTATTTACAAATTCGGCACAGAGTCTGGTCTGATTTGATCGCGGTGAATGAAGTCCTACGATTTAATAGGTCATATCACCTTACGTTTGTAAGGCCCATCCTAAACACATCCAATAAACACTTTTAAAAACAGCTTAAAAGATAACCTTATTAGCATTTCACTCCAATCATACTGACTTAAACTATCACTGTCTACATTGTTACTTCTTCCTTTAGACATGCATTCTGATAGTCCTGTATTTACAAAATTGTCTTATAATAATCTCTTTCTACTATCTAACATTATTTGAAATATATTAACATTCTATGTATTTTAGCTTAATTCTGCTACATAGTTTGTATTTCAGTGTTCAATTAATAGTTCATAGTATTTTGTTGTTTAATTCGTAAATAACTCTTGTATACATCTAACTCTTATCTAAATCAAATTGTTGAATTCTTTGTAAGTTCATACATATGTTGGTTGAGTGGAAGAGAAGGCCTTACGGCCTTAACTCTGTCAGCTAAAATAAATCATTATTATTATTATTATTATTATTATTATTATTATTTTATTTGAAATATATAATATTTATTATTGTTATTATTACAAGTCTCAATAAATTAATATAACATTTGTCGGAATACAATGTTGTCTTCAATACGATTTTTGATTTTTTTAAGAATATTATCTAAAAAACATGTCAAACTGTCTTATACAAAATAAAATTTAATACAATTTTGAAATGTAAATTAAACAATTGAGTAAGGGACAAACTAGAAATTAGCAACAAAACTAAAGGATGCGAAAAACTGTCTACAGCTCTACACGAAATAGAATATTTCTTCCAATGATTTCGATTCTGGAAAAGTCCCCATAACACTTATAGTGTTCCCTCGTTGAATGGCAATACTAATTATTATTATTATTATTATTATTATTATTATTATTATTAAGTCGTAGAGACGATAAGGCAATGCAACAATGATTAAGAATGGCAAAGAGCATCAAAGTCTTACATTGCGAAAATAGAAAAACGCAGAATCTTCTCAGTTTTGCATCCAATAAGAAGTTGGCTTCTTTTACAGACTCCTATTATCACGTAAATGAAGATTAATATAGTGACCACAAACAACGTTAAGAGCTGTCCTTCACAGCAAGTAACAAAATGATTAAGCATATGAACAATGAGTCAGGACAAAATGAGAAATTTACTGAACATCAAAATATTTCCAACTCTCGCTCCGAATACACTGTTCAAACGTGTTTGTGTATTATTTTCCCCACCGAAATTTAAATATTATTAACATTATTTTGCCTAATAAGATTTCATAATATTATTAACTTTCATAATTTATTTTTGTACCGAAAAGAGTTAATAGTGGAATCAATGATTTGCGATGTTTTACTGAACGGACGCGTAATAGTACGTATATTACGACACAAGGTTGTGAAGTTCTTTTTACAAAATCGAGGAAAAGTTTGAAAAAAACGAGCAGCGCAGCACGATCGTATTTTTAAAATTGCAAATACAATATATTTTGCATTGGAAATTTAGAGCAATATTATTCCAAAGCCTTCGCAAAACTGCACTGTAATGGTAACTAAGTAACAATAAGTGCACTGTAATGGGTCTATTTCAATATAGTTTTATGTTATGAAGAATGGTTTCCATAGCAACAAGTTTCTGTGTGGGGATTCTAACTTTCAAGGCCTAACAATAATAGCTGTAAATACAACAAAAAAAACACGATCGTGCAAAAATAAAATTAATGCTTTTTGTCGAATGAGTTCAACATTTTCTTTCAATTCAAAAATTCGTTTTATATCCTGCAGAACGAACTTATGAATATTACCTATAATACGAGCCTATAACGGTAGTAATTAAGACGCGAGTATGTTTGTTTATGAAACTCGCTTGCGCTCGTTTCATAATTTTCATACGAGCGTCTTAATTACCATTATAGTCAAGTTTGATACGGCTTTTTATGCTCGACCATATTTCTAACTTGAAATTATTCATATGTATTCATGTTAGTCTTATCTGACTGGGGAGCGGAACTGACCTTGTGCAATATCTCGTAAATTGTGAGATGTGCGCAGACGCGGAAGTATTGATTTTTTTTCCTAGAAACAAATGTCATTGACCTTGATATAATCTAGAGAGTAAAATAAACATTAACCTTGATATAACCTTGAAATTGGTTTAGACATTGAAAAACGAGATGACAAATTGAATTTATTTGAATATTATTTACAATTAACGCTAATTATTATAGTAACAGAACATAACCTTCTGCGACAGTATTGGATTTCCAGCCTCCGTGACGTTTCGCTAGTTGTTTTTCGATTGCATATTCGAGAATAATCTATACTTGCGCTTCCATATTGCTACAATGGTGCTTTCTGATTGGTGGAAAACCTGAACTTTAATGAATAGGTGTACTTTAATTAGGTCCATTAAAGGGCTGCTACCAGGTGTATAATTACTACATTTCGGCATGGTCGAGCATAAAAATTTGTATGTCATTTTGTCGAATGCTCACATCTACAATATGTATTACTATAATGCTTGTGTTTCGTTTACCGAACAAGAATATAAAGATTTGTTAATTATAGTGCTGACAGAATGTATAATAATGTTAATTTTAGTGTTTTATTATACTTGTTTGTAGGCTACTGGACCCTATAATATTAAAGATCGTTTCTAGTTGTTCTGTCCACAATGTAGACTAAATAGGCTGCAGTATGTTTGCAGACCTAACAACAATCGTATTAAAGTCTGTATTGGTTGGTGAGCGGACTTTAACATTACTATTATCTTTCTCGTTTTATTATTTCCAATGTTGGTATTGATTTCTTTGTACTGAAGTTAATGCTTCATAGCTTTTCCTACTACAAATACATCAAAGAATAGTATTAACGCTGTTTTTCCTCTTGCCAACTGTACGGATGAATTATGTCTACTAAACTCTGTGGGTTCATTTAATTACGCCAATGAAGCAGAGAAATTACCAGAGATTCTACGAAACTGAGATTCCTAATGGGTTATTCCAGAGTTGTTCCAGTAATGAAATCTGTTCCAATACATTACATTGCCGTAGCAATCCGCTCACTTCCTTAAATAAACCTCCCAGCAATCTGACCCGTCCATAGGCACTCTGTCATCACTTTCATTGACTACGTCATCAACTTCTGCTAATGCTTTTGGACTTGAGTTGCAGACAGTGAAGCAATGTATTGCACACAATACGCCTTCACCAGACAATGGTTCCGAACTGAGGACCACGTTAACAACAGCTGGAAGACATTTGTCGTGTTTTATAGTACATTTAATTTTATTGGTAAATCGTGTCTTGACTTCTTCCTTTGCTGTGGACCAAGTGAAAGCATTTTGAGCTACAAACCCTGCGAATCCGGGTTCTATTCCCACCAGAGAAGAGCTAACTAGACCCAGATGTGTCACTTGGCTTGGGCTGTTTGTTGTTACTTATACATAATATGATTAAACATTGAAACGGGAACAGACCAAAGGCCCATTTCAAAATAGTTGGCGATATTGATACTCACATACTGTATTACAACAGAACACTACTGTTATATATACAGGGTGTGTCAGAAAGAACGGATGGATTTCACATGGCAAGAAAATTGTAAAGATTCATCAAATCAAAAATTTATTGTTATCAACATATTCACCAATACATGCAGTTTATTTATGTAAAACAACATTATCCATATGATGTCCTTGGCTTTCAATACAGGCATCGAGGCGTTTTCTGATGTTCGCCATCACTTTCACAGTCATAGCTGGTGCAATTGCCACGATTTCTTCACGAATCGCTGTCTTCAGTTCGTCCAGTGTATGTGATCGATGTTTACAAACTTACGCCTTCAAATGGTCCCAAAGAAAGAAGTCGCAGGGCGCGAGATCTTACCGTAGCCTCGGACAATCTCAGTGCAATAGAATTTCGTCCAGTTGATTTCTTCTTTAATGTTGAACCTGTGATACGAAATGAAGCCACCCACCGCAAAATTGTATTCCGAGTTGGAATCCTAGCGTGACATCCGATGTCGAAATGAATCCTGAGTGGCGATCACAGACTCTTCATTTTTCAAAAACGTCTCTACGATGAAAGCACGTTGTACACCAGACCAACACCATATTCTCAACTGAAACTGCATTCTATGGCTGACCCAACAGTCGTGGTCCCCCTCATTATATCTCTCTCCTCGTTGCGTATCGATAGTTTGAAATCCATCCGTTCTTTCTGACGCACCCTTTATATATATATATATATATATATATATATATATATATATATATATATATATATATCCATACAACCCCTGACTCACTCAATGACGCAATACAAAATCTTAACGAGGACCTTGAATCTGTATCTGCATGGGCCAGAGAGTTTGGTTTGACTCTCAACGCAAGAAAATCACAAGCAATCCTAGTGGGACATCAACGTCTATTATGCAACATTACTCCTGCTCTTCCAGTCAAGTTAAACGACACAATAATCCCTTTTGCTTCCTGTGTTGAAAACCTTGGAGTTTACTTTGATATGCATTTAAACTGGAATAACCAAGTAACCCATATTACCAAAAAAGTGCTTTCCATACTACATTCCTTAAACAGCATTCGAAAATTCCTCCCGCTATCACTCAAGAAAATACTAATGGAAACACTAGTAATGCCCCACTTCGATTATTGTGATTCTCTACTGACCGACCTCAATGTCAACCAGTCCCAAAGATTACAACGTGTTCATAATTCTTGTGTTCGCTTCGTCTGCGATGTCCGTCGCGCTGACCACATTACCCCGTCCTTCCATACTCTAAACTGGCTACGGCTTAACGAACGTAGAAATTTTCATTCTCATGTTCTCCTTTTCCTTCACACCTCTACACCTACCTACCTTGCCTCCCGTTTCAGTTACCTGTCATCATATCATAATCTCTTCACACGCACGCAAAATAGCCGCATACTAGCCATGCCAACACATAAGACATCATCGTATTCATCATCATACACAATCTCGCTCTCGCGCTTGTGGAATACCCTACCCAGTGACATCAGAGACTGTCGGAATTTAGTAGCGTTCAAAAGCAAGCTTATTAAGCATTTTCTTACTGCGTAGAGTAGGTTTAATTTTTACTTAATCAATAAAAGAAATGCTTCTCTCTTCTTAACTTTTACAATAAACTGTCTAGCTTTTATTAATCAGTTAATCTTTTAGTACTTTGATTTTTATTGTATTTGTAAATTTAATATTAATTGTAATTATAATTATAATTGTATTCTTAATATTGTAGTTGTAATCCCCTGGTAGAGGGGAAGAGAAGGCCTGATGGCCTTATCTCTACCAGGTTAAATAAATAAATAAATAAAAGTTTATTGGTAAATCGTGTCTTGACTTCTTCCTTTGCTGTGGATGAAGTGATAGCAATTTGGGCTACAAACCCTGTGATCCCGGGTTCTATTCCCACCAGAGAAGAGCTCACAAGACCCAGGTGTATCACTTGACTTGGTCTGGTTTATTTTTACTTATACTCGTGATTAAACATTGAAACGAAAAAAGGCCAAAGGCCCATTTCAAAATAGATGACGATATTGATACTCATATACTGTATTACAACGGAACACTACTGTTATAATACAAGATTAATCGATATCCGAAAAGAATGCGATGTAATATCACTACCATTTATTTTCAGAACAAGGCCCTTTTACTTCATTTCGCCTTCACTTCTTGACCACGTGGATTTCTCTTTTGTCTCCATACCCTCCAGATCCTTAATAATTACATAATTAAATATAGCTAGTAATTTAAGTGGGCTACTACTAAAATGGATTTGGAGGAGATAGAATATGATGGTAGAGACTGGATTAATCTTGCTCAGGACAGGGACCGATGACGGACTTATGTGAGGGCGGCAATGAACCTCCGGGTTACTTAAAAGCCATAAGTAAGTAATTTAAGTAGGCTATGTAAGCACTGCAGTGGTCACCCAACTGAAAGCTTCTCGCCAAATGACACTGGTACGATTCCCGGCAAGTGTTCGGACATTTTGTGTTAAAGTAGATAAGCGACTCCTTTTGTCCCAGTATTTTACTTTCCTCTGATATTTCACATTGTTTCATTGTACTATGTTTCAGTCTGTTCAAAGCCCTATAATCAACATTCTACTCCATTGTTCGTTCCTCATTGCCTCAAGTTAACAGTGCAATGTTGTAAATGCTACGCTGACACTTAGGGTTAACTAACTAAGCACTGATGCTATTATCTATTCAGTTCTAAAATTAAATGTTACAATAAAAAATTCTGTATCATTCTACGACCTAAATCATGGTTGCTTCCCCATCTCAGAATTGTCTTGTATTGTATTGTATTGCATTTATTAACATTCCACGGTATTCATACATTGCTTACAGCTAGAATATGGAACAAGTCAAAAAACTTAATATTATAAAATATTAATTTATAGTCACAGTCTAGATGAAATATATACAGACGAGATTTACAATATAGTCTACTAGTACAACACAAAGTTTTAGTATTACATGAAGTGTTATTGAATGTCATGAATTCACCTACAGAATAGAAGGCGTGAGAAATTAGGTACTTCTTTAATTTGGCCCTAAATAATTTTATGTTTTGAGTTTCATTTTTTTATATCGATAGGGAGGCTATTAAAATGTTTACTGCCATATAACGCACTCCTTTTTGATAGCACGATAGACTTGCCGATGGAGTATGAAAGTCATTTTTTACGTGTATTTATGCTACGAAGTGTTGAATTAGTTACAAAGTTTTCACGATTATATACGAGGAAGATTATTAATGAAAAAATATACTGACAAGCCATGGGAATTATTTGTAGTTTTTTTTTAATATTCCTACACGATTCCCTAGATTTGGCACCTACTATTATTGTAATTAGACCTACTCTTTTTTGTAATAGAAATATATTGTTACTATCTGTGGAATTTCCCCAGAATATTATTCCAAACCTCATTACCGAGTGGAAGTATGCAAAGTATATTGTTTTTAAGGTATTGATATTTACTATATTTTGCATAGATCTAATAGCAAAACAAGCTGAATTTAGTTTGGGGGTAATTTCTTTAATATGATTTTTCCAATTTAACACATTATCGATTTTTAAGCCAAGAAATTTGGTTGTTGTTGTGTCTAACAAAGATCTATTGTTAATTATTGCGCTGGAAATTTGCGACGTTGAATTTGGACAGAATTTAAATTGAATTATGTTAGTTTTGTTACGATTTAATTTCATGTTATCATTACGAAGACATTTTCTTTTCATTTAAATTTTCTGTTTCTAACAATAAAATTGTTTCAAATACATTACAAATTACTCGTAAAATAAATATCAATTGCAACAACAACTTGCATAAAGGAATTTATCATTGCACTAAATTCTCTGATTTCAGAATGTCTCAACTGTGTTTTGGCAGACAGTCAAACAATGGAACTTGTGACTCGTGCATTTGTTTATAAGAGTTTAATCCTGAGGTTTTATTATTTTTTTATTTTATTGGGTTATTTTACGACGCTGTATCAACATCTAGGTTATTTAGCGTCTGAATGATATGAAGGTGATAATGCCGGTGAAATGAGTCCGGGGTCCAGCACCGAAAGTTACCGAGCATTTTCTCGTATTGGGTTGAGGGAAAACCCCGGAAAAAACCTCAACCAGGTAACTTGCCCCGACCGGGACTCGAACCCGGGCCACCTGGTTTCGCAGCCAGACGCGCTGACCGTTACTCCACAGGTGTGGACAATCCTGAGGTGAAGGATATGTAAATCAGTGCATGTTTAAAACAAAAATAAAATGAATATACTAAAGAAGGAAGTGTTATTGTCTATGCTGTGTATGTACGTCACTCCTAGTACAATGGAGGACCATGATGAGTTGTAGAGAACGTTTGGCGGAAGTGGCGGTCGTGGAAGTTAAGTTTGTTAAAATTTTGGGGTGGTAGCACAAAGTTTATTGTGCTGCATTCTGGAGACAGGAAATTTAATTACACCGACAATTAAGTCATCGTGTGGCACCAATTTTCCTCAACGGTATTGGGATCCGGTATAATTTTTAACTACCTTTCATAAGAAAATGCTATTTTAGTATTCATCACACCTTTAATTCAACTTCTGATGCTACTTTTGGCTACTTTTTGCGTCAATATTCTACACTAGAGAAATAAACCGAGAAATCAAGTGTGATTTGTAGTGGACAAAGACAACTTAGAGGCAAAATTTCTTGAGGTCTCTCTCCTCTATACCCTTACGGACTTAATTTTATAACCGGTAAATAAACCAACTACCGTGAGTCTACATCAATCTGACGTCAATTCTCAGTCGAACGAGAAGGAGAGTAGTATTAATTGCACAAACGCATCACAGACAAAGACAAGACCTCATCAGTTTGAGATCAAGTGTCTGTCCACAGTTTTCATGGCCTACATTCTGTAGTTACGCAATCTGAAATCCTATTTAAATGTTGTCGCTACCTGTTCTTATTTTCTATAATTTGCATTTAATTTGGTTTTGGTGTCATACATTTTTATTGCTCCTCTCCTGGTTTCTTTTTTAAGAGTGTTTTTACTGTTCGACACTCGTCACTGAGTCTTCTAATTTTATTTCTTATACTTACTTACTTACTGGCTTTTAAGGAACCCGGAGGTTCATTGCCGCCCTCACACAAGTCCGCCGTTGGTCCCTATCCTGAGCTAGACTAATTCATTCTCTATCATCATATCCCACCTCCCTCAAATCCATTTTAATATTATCTTCCCATCTACGTCTCGGCCTCCCTAAAGGTCTTTTTCTCTCCGGCCTTCCAACTAACACTCTATATGCATTTCTGGATTCGCCCATACGTGCTACATGCCCTGCCCATCTCAAACGTCTGGATTTAATGTTCCTAGTTATGTCAGGTGAAGAATACAATGTGTGCAGCTCTGCGTTGTGTAACTTTCTCCATTCTCCTGTAACTTCATCCCTCTTAGCCCCAAATATTTTCCTAAGCACCTTATTCTCAAACACCCTTAACCTATGTTCCTCTCTCAAAGTAAGAGTCCAAGTTTCACAACCATAAAGAGCAACCGGTAATATAACTGTTTTATAAATTCTAACTTTCAGATTTTTTGACAGCAGACTGCATGATAAAAGCTTTTCAACCGAATAATAACAGGCATACTTATTTTGTGTTTAATTTCCTCCCGAATGTCATTTATATTTGTTACTGTTGTTCCCAGATATTTGAACTTCTCCACCTCTTCAAAAGATAAATGTCCAATTTTTATATTTCCATTTTGTACAATATTCTGGTCACGAGTCATAATCATATACTTTGTCTTTTCGGGATTTCCTTCCAAACCTATTTCTTTACTTGCTTCCAGTAAAATTCCCGTATACTTACAGAAAACATGACAGCCAGTAGGTTAAAATCTGTATATTTGCAATGATTGAAATCGACAATTTGCTGTTATGGATATATTTTTTAATGGCTTCGTATTTTTCAGAGGACAGTGAGAAATTATACTGTGTAGTGAAATTGAGAATGATGATGTTTCATAGTTTTACATAAAGGAATTCTGTCCGTGACTGAGAAGGCTCTAGGAAATATTACCGGATGTTTTTTCGTCATAGTTTCCAGTCTCGCAAACAAAATAAGTTATGTTAAATGCAAATTAAATTAAATACATCATGTTTCTACAGTCACTTTGAAGTTCTGAAGAATTTTCAAAGACCATTAAAACTTTATTCGACCAGGAATAGAACCGAAAGTGAAAATCTGGTGTTAAAAAGTAAGCCACAATTAATATACCTGATGTGAAATGATCAGAGCTAAGCTTGATTGGTTGATTGATTGATTATTCTATACATGGATGTACACGTCAATTACATAATAAATAAAAAACACAATAAAATTAAAAATAGTACAAGTTAAAATACATTTAAAATAAATAATATAATCAAGTAGTATTGCATACATCATAACTTGTGATTTAAGAATTCTTTTACTCAATAAAAAGTTTCATCAGTTAAAATCTGTTTAACTTTCACTTTGAATTTTGCATAAGGTAAAGATTGTATCTGCAATGATAATTTATTAAAAAACACAATGCCAGTATAGGCAGGCGATTTTTCATATTTCACAAGTCTATGACTTTTTATTGAGAACAGATGTGCATTTCGTGTATTATAATTATGATAATCTAGATTCTTATTGTATTTATTCTCATTCTGTTTCAAGAAAATTAGGCATTTGTAAATATAAATGGATGGAAATGTTAAAATTTTATATTGTTTAAAATAAGGTTTGCATGAGTCAAAACTCTTTAATTTAAAAATGGATCGTATAATTATTTTTGTGCAATAAATATCCTATTGACATTGGTAGAGTTACCCCATAAGAAACTCGTTTATAAGTCAAATTCTAACCTTCTAACTCGAAAGGCACTTCTATCGTGAAAATAAACACGTGGGATCCCTCAAGCATTCATTCGTAACCTTACACAATCTATGTTCCTAAATATGCACGATGCAATAATAGTACATTATGCAACAAGCCTATAATGATAGTAATTAAGAAGCGAGTATGGATGTTTATGAAACGAGCGCAAGCGAGTTTCATAATTTTCATATGAGCTTCTTAATTACCATTATAGGCGAGTTTCATACGACTTTTTATGCTCGACCATATTTCTAACTTGAAATTATTCAGATGTATACATTTTATTTGTATCTGACAAGATCGGAAGTGACCTTGTTCTAGGTCGTGAATTGTGAGATGTGCGCAGACGCGAAGTATTGATTTTTTTTTCCGAGGAACAATAATGTCATTGACCTTGATGTAATCCCTTTAAACTTGATATAACCTTGATTACTGAATTCGACATTGAAAAACGAGATGACAAATTGAATTTATTTGAATATTACTTACAATTAACGCTAATTATTATAGTAATAGAACATAACCTTCTGCGACAGGAATGGATTTCCAGCCTCCGTGACTTTTCGCTAATTCTCTTTCGATTGCATATCCGTGAATAATCGATACTTGCGGTTTTATAACGGTACAAAGCTGACTTGTCATTGGCTGAACACCTGTAAGCTGAGTTGTCATTGGCTGAACACCTGTACTTTAATGAGTAGGTGTACTTTAATGACATGCATTAAAGGTCTGCTACCAGGTGTATAATTACTACATTTCGGCATGGTCGAGCTTAAAGTTATTTTTTTGTTATTCTGTTTATGATTTTTCTAGATCAAAAACTCATTTAGCCAACTTTCATAGCCCATATTAAGAAAATTAAATGCATTTAATAGGCGTATAACAATGTTAAACATTCTGTTTTTCATAAAATATTACTCTCATACTATTTTTTTTCTCTAAAATATACAGATTGTGAGTTACGGTATATAATTACGAAATTTAGTCGTCAGATTAATATTTTAACACCAGCGGGGAAGTTGACAATGAGGCAAACTTTGACAGGCAAGCAGGTTGAAGTGATGTTTGTAAATGTGATGAGTTAAGGCCACCAGGTCTTTTCTACCACATATTAACCTTAATATTGAGGCGTATTCTACCGTATTTCAGTCACTGTCACAACTTATTGTTTTTATAAAATTGCATAAGGCCTCACTTCACCCTACAGGCTACACACGAAAGAAGGTCAATACAAAATTCGCCACATAGTTCAACATCTCTGACGCTTTAACAGCTACTGTGTGTCCACACATTTTATAAAGCAATTCAGCAACTTCAATTGTTATGATTAGTAAAGCAGAACGAAGAATGCATGGTATACGCAATTTAAACAACAACACTTTATCTTTAAGATAAACACGTTAATAAATATTTAGCGGCATTCGTCATATACATTTCACAATTTCAACTATCTCAATAATTTTGAGAATTTGCTTGGCTGTAAATTAATATAATTCAGGTATTCATTGCACAAGGAGATTAAGCAACGTCACGTGGCAACATGACGACACCGAATGCAGCAGACAAGCCTACAGATCCTACAAGCAGTAATACAAATATGGCATACTTCCAGACCCTGGTATCCTCAAGAAGGGTCTTCCTGTAGTTTGGTAATTTGCAGAATTCCATTACCCGTATGATTGGAGACAAAAATTGGAAGTATAAGGGCAGAGTACATCAGTTATTCATAGATTTAAAAAATGCATATGACTCGGTTAAGAGAGAAGTTTTATGTGATATTCTTATTGATTTTGGTATTCCCAAGAAACTAGTTTCGATTAATTAAAATGTGTCTCAGTGCAACGTACAGCAGAGTCCGTATAGGCCAGTTCCTGTATGATGCTTTTCCAATTCACTGCGGGGTAAAGCAGGAGATGCACTATCACCTTTACTTTTTAACTGTATTCTAGAATATGCCATTAGGAAAGTCCAGGACAATAACAGACAGGGTTTGAAATTGAACGGGTTACATCAGCTCCTAGTCTATGCGGATGACATGGTTAGGAGAAAATCCACAAATGATTAGGGGAAAGCAAGTAAAGAGATAGGTTCGGAAGTAAATTCCGAAAAGACAAAGTATATGATTATGTCTCGTGACCAGAACATAGTACGAAATGGAAATATAAGAATCGGAAATTTAACCTTGAAGAGGTGGAAAAATTAAAATATCTTGGAGCAACAGTCATCATCATCATCATCCTTCATGCATTAGGAAATTGATTCCTGTAGCAGCTACTGAAATTGGTCCATCCATCTTATGGCTGGTCTTCCAATATCTCTTCTTCCCCGAGATTTATATTTACAAAACTTATATGGTATCCTGTCCTCCTGCATCCTTGAAATGTGAGACATCCATGTATTTCTATATTCTTCTATTTTGTTGTTTAATTTGGAGCAACAGTAACAAATATAAATGACATTCGGGAAGAAATTAAACGCAGAATAAATATCGGAAATGCCTGTTATCATTCGGTTGAGAAGCTTTTGTCATCCAGTCTGCTGTCAAAAAATCTGAAAGTTAGAATTTATAAAACAATTATATTACCGTTCTTCTTTATGGTTGTGAAACTTGGACTCTCACTTTGAGAAAGCAACAGAGGTTAAGGGTATTCGAGAATAAGGTGCTTAGAAAAATATTTAGGACTAATAGGGATGAAGTTACAGGAGAATGGAGAAAGTTACACAATGCAGAATTGCACGCATTGTATTCTTCACCTGACATAATTAGGAACATTAAATCCAGACGTTTGAGATGGGTAGGGCATGCAGCATGTGCTTTCATTGTCGATTATTTTCCAGTCTTTCGTTCATTGACTTCTTTGTTTACTTCTACCACTTCTCAAATTATCGTTTTGTTTAAAGCTTTCATAAATATAATCTCTGTATTGTTCAACTCTGTTAAATTGAGCATTATTTTAGTGTTGATACTGGCGAATTTTCCTACTGTTTAAATCTACGTTTCCTCCAATTCATTGACATTGGCTATCATCTCTGTACTAAATATACAGAATATAGTTATACCGTAGTTTATGTTTTCATATTCGCGTCCTAATTTTTATCATATAATACATTACACGTCTTTACTGATACGAAAATACATTTAACAACCTGGACTGTACTCTACAGGCCTGTTCATATTTGACGCTAAGAAAGTACACTACAGGAGAAATTGCCTGCTAGAAAGAACAAATTTCACAAATTATTGGAAAGGAG
This sequence comes from Periplaneta americana, assembly GCA_025594305.2. Classification (NCBI taxonomy): domain Eukaryota; kingdom Metazoa; phylum Arthropoda; class Insecta; order Blattodea; family Blattidae; genus Periplaneta; species Periplaneta americana. Next base: position 469,226 of record JAJSOF020000005.1, read on the forward strand.
GAAGGAGGACCACACCATTGGCATACAAGAGGGGCGTGGCTGTGCAGTGCGCAACCTGTGAGTGTCGATGGAATAATGGCCAGGCCAGCTGCCAAAGCAGGACCCACCAAGGTGTAGGAGGAGGGGGGGAGGTAGTGTGAACAAAAGGGACGTCACAGATAATTTTAATTTGGTCCCAACCTGTCTCATGACTAAACGGACTTCACGTCGTCGAGAGAGTTGCACAGAAAATGCACAGACTGCGATGCAATAGATGCGATATTTTTGGCATAATAATAATAATAATAATAATAATAATAATAATAATAATAATAATAATATACTAATAATAAATCTATAGCCAACATTTTTCTGGTAATTTTCGATTTTCCAAAAATAATTGGTGTTAACATATATAATTAACCATCCTGAAACCGAAAATTGCTTTTTTGACATTTTTGTTTGTATATCTGTCTGTCTGTCTGGATGTTTGTTACATTTTCACGCGATAATGGCTGAACCGATTTATATGGAAATTGGAACATAAATTAAGTTCGTTGCAACTTAGATTTTAGGCTATATGTCATTCAAAATACTTTATTTAAAAGGGGAATTATAAGGGGGCCTGAATTAAATAAATCGAAATATCTCGCTTATTATTGATTCTAATGAAAAAAGTTACATAACAAAAGTTTCTTTAAAAATAATTTCCAATAAATTTTATTCTATACAGAATTTTGATAGGACTGATATTTAATGAGATAAATGAGTTTTAAAATTACAATAACAACGCCATCTGAAATAAAAACAAATGACTTCATCTATAAGGGGCCTTAGACAACAACAATCGAAAGCTATTAAACATAGCCTACAGAGAATGTTTTTGTGTTTGTATGAAGTAATATCGGAAGCTAATTAATTGTTTAATTATTATTTCACCATTGGAAAGTGTAGTTTCTCTAGAGGGACATAATTCTACAATGTTATTACAGTAACTTCTGAAACATATAGCAAGTAATATAAAGTATACACATTAAAACTAAATAATATGTCAATATTCATTAAACTATGGTTGCATGTAATAACAATTAAGAAACATGTTAAAGGAATTGCCATTGCACCAAATGAGTGCTCTCTGGACCAAAATAACCGCATTTTAATTATTTAAATACAATTTAAATTAAGTAACATATTAAACGATTTATCCTTCTATCAAAGACGAATGTTACCTGGATCAAACGTCCTATTTTAATTATGTAATTACTTTATATTTATTTCTAACAGGTGCAGCGGAGCGCACTGGTTTGGCTAGTAATAATAGTAATAATAATAATAATAATAATAATAATAATAATAATAATAGTGGCACAAGCAACAGCCAAGACACAGCTTTCACAAGGTATAGAAGTCACGGGATTCTGTTCGACTTCCATCCTCTCTCTTAACTTGCCAACGTAAAGCCTGTGATGACTTGCGTGGAAGCCAGGCTGACAGTCCATCACAAGAACGCAAAATGTATTCAAATGACTGTGTTCATATACAGCAGCGGTGCCGAAAATATAATCGTGCGCCGAGCCACTGTGTAACCTGCAACATGCATAGCACCTATGGAGGGACGCGGATACCCGAAGGGGAAGTGAAGCAACTGTCTGACTTATTAACGGATTTTCATTTTCCTTACGTCAAGCACTTAAATATAATTTCATACAGTACAAGGCTACAAACTAATGTTTAGTACGTGTAACGAAGAACGGAATGAACAATAAATGAACAATATCACAACCTAAAATTAACTGTCTTCAGAATGTCTGTGCGACGAAGTTTCAAAATCAGGAATTATGTCACTTACTGCCAGTCGTAGTTGATCACGAAGGTATTTGTCTGTCAGTCGTGATCTAAATTTGGATTTTACTATTTTAATTGTTTAAAATAATTTTTCACAAACGTAAGTTGTAGCGAACATGGCTTCAACAGAGCAAGCGAAAGAACGAAGCTTTGAATATTTATTTTTTTGGCAAAGATTTGAAAGTTCAACATTTGTCAAGTCCTTACATCTAGCTTTCATTTGACATCACATACTAAATCAGTGAGTTCAAATTGAAGAGCTAACCGCATTATTCGTACATCTGCTGAAAAAGGGTCGACGTACAGAGATGATGATGATGATGATGATGATGATGATAACAATAACACAACCTTTTAATGTTTCATGAGTAACATGTAGTATAACGCCGTTTTATGTTATACAACCGTTTTCCTCGTAATACTTGTGAACAAATCATACATTTAATATTCTCATCATATTGACAGCAAAAAAATGCGTCCTCCCATCCTATTGGAACTTTCGTACATAGTTTCGAGAGAGACATATGCAACTCGCAGGTCAGAGACAAATACAAATGGAACGGAGTTTGACTCCAGTGAGTGAGAGGTTGGGGGTTGGGGGAGATTAGAAGCAAGGGAAATGCACAGCTATCACTGCGAGCCACAATGTCTCGCGAGTCACGTTCTCGCCACGGCTGATATAAGCTAGGTGGCAAAAGCTAAATACGGGTACAGTAAATCTAGCTAGAGACATGGAACAACTTCGAAATTATCAATATTCCTACTCCTATACTTCTACTACCAGCTTCTACATCAAGTGTATGATATTTTTTCGGTTCCTTGGTTTCTTTGGTGGATTTTGTATACTTGTCATGAAGATCTTCGGTTAAGACTTAAGAATTACCTTGAATTAGTATCTTAGAAATCATATAGAGCATTTAGAGTGTTAGGAATATTAATTATGGCAGTTGTTTTTAAGTAATTACGTTTATACTTTTGTATTATTAATATTATTATTATTATTATTATTATTATTATTATTATTATTATTATTATTATTATTTTCTGAGCTTTGTGACTTCACGGACTCACGGATTTTAGTAAACATAAAATAAAATTCGCGAAAAATATCCATTGCTATGTCTATACACCGCCTATGGATCGTTTTATTTGGCAAGAGTTTTCGGACGACTGGTACATACAGGCCTACTCTCTGACAGTACAAGGAACCACTGTACACCTGCTACTAATAAGTATTGGATCTGGCAAGAACTGCCCGTCAGTTTATCTTTCACATTGCTAAATCAGTGTAATCGCACGTTCAGATCGTGTATACGGACCGTAAATTTACTGTGTTTAGAATCTTATATCAACAGCAAACACATTCTTGTTCGTTCTAGTTCACATTGTAACTTCCGGCTGTAGTACATATGAATCCACGTATTGTGGGTCGCTAACACCACGGCATGGCGCGTCCTCAGGTTGCGGATAGAGGAGACGGCCTCCAGATATGGAGGGTAGCTGCGAATATACTGAATAAGCAGTCGCGGACAGCCGATAAGGGGTGGTCCTCCAGCTTGGGGGTCGGGCGAAGAGCTACCAACTAATGATTGTAAAAACAGCTTCTTATGAAACTCCAACATAACCTTCGGAATTGGACTGATTCTTTGGCACAATCACAGCAAAGGAATAAGGTTATGAGATTTGGTACTTGGAACGTAACTAGTCTTTATAGAACAGGAGGGGTAACATTAGTAGCAAAAGAACTAGCTAGATATAGAATAGACTTCGTGGGAGTACAGGAGGAACTATAATCACCAATTAGGAACAGATGTAGCACATAAATGCATATGCAGTGTTTCTTTTAAGATGCGAAAGAGAGAGTGATATGCGGAAAGCAACGGAAAGCTGCCGCATTTATCCTTCCCAAGAAAAACTTCTAATAAAGGAAGCTTTTAATAGAAAAAGGAGCATTTTCTGCGACCTCTGGAAAAAGAACTAAGGAAGAGACTAGTGAAGTGCATTGTGTGGAGTGTGGCATTGTATGGGACAGAAACATGGACATTACGAAGAAGTGAAGAGAAACGAATAGAAGCATTTGAAATGCGGATATGGAGAAGAATAGAATAGAGCGTGTGAAGTGGACAGAATTAGAAATTAAATTGTGTTGCAAAGAGTGGGTGAAGAAAGAATGATGCTGAAACTGATCAGAAAGAGCAAAAGGAATTGGATGGGTCACTGGCTGAGAAGAAACTGCCTACTGAAGGATGCACTGGAAGGAATGGTGAACGGAGAAGAGTGCGGGTCAGAAGAAGATATCAGATTATAGAAGACATTAAGATATGTGGATCATATGCGGAGACTAAGAAGAAGGCATAAAATAGGAAAAATTTGAGAATGCTGGGTTTGCAGTGAAAGACCTATCCAAGGGTAGATAGAACACTTATGTAAAGTATGTATGTATGTATGTATGTATGTATGTATGTAGAGTGTTAGTTGGAAGACCTGAGGGAAAAAGACCTTTGAGGAGGTCGAGATGTAGATGGGCGGATAACATTGAAATGGATTTGAGGGAGGTAGGAAATGATGGTAGGTACTGGATTAATCTTGCTCAGGATAGGAACCGATGGTGGGAATGAACCTTCGGGTTCCTTTAAAGCCATTTATAAGTAATTCTATGTGACAGTATACAATACAATTATCAAATAATTTTATAATAAATTGTGTGATTTATATTAATATATTAATTAAATAATTATATAATAACCATCATAATTTAGCTTTAAAAGTCCTTAAGGTACAGGATTATTTTAAGTCACGAATGATTTGGAAGCCCTTTAACTTAATTAAGAAGCAATTTATAGTAAAATAATAGTAGTTTTGTTTATAAAAGAATAGGAATTATTCAGGTATAAACAAATTTTAAGACAGAATCACCGCAGTATTCATGTACAGGGACATCATTTTATTTTTACTAACATTTTTAATATTAACCTGTCTATACCTTTAGAGAACCGGAAACACCGCTTGCTCCCCCCTCCAAGACTGGAGTTCGATGATACTGGCGTAAAACACAAATCACTCTACTAGGTATAGGATGGAAGAAAAGTAGTTCATCCAATTACGTAAACTAGGAAATATCGCGATTTTGAGTTTGATAATTTTCATTAGGTTTTTCTTTAATCAAAGTACAGTACTGTATTAAGAATAAGTGTTTTTACCCACGAAGTGAGTTATCCCTGCGAACGTATTCATTATGCAGTGTATACTGTCTACAGCACATTAGCGTACAATATAGAGAAAGAAGTTAAATTGAAAAATAATCATAATATGAATATTTAAACACAATTTTGAAAATGGTGGCCGTTCATTTCGATACAGGCTTCTGTTCTTTTGTGCATATTATCGCACTATAGACTATTGCATCTAATTCCAATTGCCAGCTTCGTCCTTCGTACTAGTAACTCATGTTGAAATAATTCTGTACCTACTCTACGTACTGTGAATTCAATCTTCACTTCTGCCCGACCCGAAAATATAAAATTACTCAGACATGGTATCTACTGTCCGTCCAAGTGGTTATGCCGCAGGATTGTAGAAAGGAGGAAATCACGTGACAGTTAATTACTTAACGAGGCCCTTTTATTTAAGTTAAATTAAACAGCTGTATAATATTACGTAAACGTCCAAATCCTAAGAGAAATTAATGTTTTCAGAAAAGAGCTAAGACAACCCAGCTTTTACAGAGGGGCGAGCAGAAGCAGGTGGGGGAAATCGGGATGCGACGTAGGCAAACGGACAGTACCTGTGCGAAAATATGATTCAATATTGAAAGCTCTTTCGTCACTGGAAAACGCGAACCTATTTCTGGAACGTACTATACTCAGTAACTCAGTACTGCTTACAATCTGCGGTCTTGGTTCTGTGTGGAGTTGGAACTTCCTTAGTAGAAGGGGTGGGAGTGAAGTACATTAAAAAACTCAGGTACAATAAAAATCGAAGTAAAAATAAAATGATGTCCCTGTAGTTTTCTACAAACTTTTGTCTAACACGAAGATTTACATAAATCTGCCACGGCATCCACCTCTTCAAAGCTTCCACAATGACGGTAGACAGGGTCCAAATCTTAATTATTTTACAGCTCTGAATCTTCTCAGTGAACTGGAACAATCTCCATTACATTCATAGTAAGGCCAAATCGCATTTGTAGAAGGAAAACAATTACTTTGTATCATGAACTTGCTGAAAGGAATTAACTCTCTCAACAATAGCTTCAATTGCTGTTTATTTCATTTGCCACAGGAACACTGGTGAAGGAACTGAAACAGAAGTTTGTGTGGAAATTAAATAATCCTTCCAGCCTAATATTTCGCTGTTGAGCACTTCACTCCATGCCACTCTATCTTTCTACGTCATGTTATGAACCGAGGCGATATTCGCTCTGTGCAATTCCTCCAAATCTTGTTTAGATGGATAGATGGATAGTTCATTATGCAAAAACATGTGGAACATGTATGGCATCGTCATATACAATTTAAAATACATGATATGATACAATGGATACAAATTAAGACACATGAATATTAAAAAACTCACCGACATCTTACAATGGATTTGCCAATAATATAGTCCTAATTCGTGTCCTAAACACGCGGAATGGAAGATTCCTTATATCAACAGGTAGACTATTAAATAATTTAAAAGCAAAGAATAGAAAACTATTTTGAGTAACACTGTATTTACATTTGTCAATATATAAATTTGTATTATTTCTTGTAGAATATTTATGAACAGAAGTACATGCTATGTAATTATTAATGTTATTCCGAATGTAAAGGAGACAGGCCAATACATACATAGACGGCAATGTCAAGATTTGTGACCTTATAAAAAGGGGTTTACAATGAGTCGTATTTGGTACTCCATAAATTAATCTTAAAGCTTTCTTTTGTAATAAAAGATCTTGAGCAGAAGTATGGTGACCCCAAAGAATAATACCATAATTTAAATGACTTTGTATATGGCTATGAAATATTGTAAACAATACCTAGTTAGGTAAATTATTCATTAACAACCTTAACATATATAGGCCTTTACTTAATTTCTTAGCAACGTAGTCAACATGAGTTTTCCATCCCATTCTAGGCTCGAGAAAGATGCCCAGAAACCTAACAGCAGTATTACTAACAGTAGTAAGACGATTAATACCAAAGTTTAATTTAACAGTTTTGTTAGAATTAATCATAAGGTTATTCGCACTACACCAATCAACAACCCTACTTGATACATCAGCAAGTTCCATAGACAATATGTCACTATTTTTATGAATAGTATTAACTGCTAAATCATCAGCAAACATGAAAGACTCAGAACATCCATCCCGAATATCGTCGGGAAGATCATTAACATAAATAATAAACAATAAAGGTCCCAAAATTGAGCCTTGAGGCACACCATGTTTTAATACCTGATACTGTGACCTTTTACCATTTGCCAAAACAGATTGATGCCTATCATTCAAATAAGACGCTAAAAATTTTACACTGCTATTTGCTGGAGCTCAGGTTACGTGATCAAGCTATCAAAGCATCTTTACTTGGAGTGACTAGGAGTTATTGGTAAAGCAATGAAAAATATTTGAACTGAGAGTTATAAGTTTTATTTTTCAAAACAGCCGTCCTGCAAGTTTACGCAGGTACTTAATACACTATGCAGAGCTGTTATCCCACTTTAAAAATTAATTTGTCCTTGCTATCGAAAAACAGCTGCGCTGCGTCTTCCATAATCCCCTCCTCAGTCAGACGCTTCTCGAGTTCAAAGCGACTGGACTTGATAACTAGAGGACTGATTTTTGCATATTAGCATGTTTTATTCATTGAAGGTTAAAGACGTGCATATATGAAAGAAATGTTTTTCATGCTGTGGGGAATCAATGGGAGGAAGTTTTATCTATATAAAATATATATATATATATATATATATATATATATATATATATAATTTGAACTGGTAATGGAAATTACGTGAAAACGGCTGAACGGATTTTAATAAATGACCCCTCATTTTGAAGCTTGGAACTCAAAGTTTTTAGAAAAATAGTAGTTTTCAGTGAAATGTCAATTTTTCAACACAATTTTCCTATTTTCTAAAATCCATCTGTCGTCAGTTTTGAGAACTAGCTAAGCTAGCTAATTGCATTTCAGAATAAAACAAAACACACACTACAGTAAACAATATTACACGAAGGCCATGATCTGCAAGAATGCTGACATATTTAGAGCTCAAATTAAATTGGTTATTAAAAACTTAACTTACTAAAACTAATTTACAGGTTCGATTCTGTGGTGTGTAATTTTCTGGGTACAGCTGTGTATTGGACATTAAAAACTACAAAACTTGAGGTGGTTTGATGACATTATTACCATTAGAAATGAAATATTACTGTAGTTAATGCCATGATGTGACTATTTTTCATTAATTATACATATTAATGCTATATTGATGATATGAAAGTGAAACGTTTTGGGGTTATATAAGTACTTAGAGAATAACTTAAATTAAATTTTGATTTCTATATTTTACTGAGTGGCGGCTATATAGTATATATAGTATATGTTACTGAAAGATATAAAACTTAGGTAAGATAATAATATTATTAAAAATCAAATATTTTTATAGTTATTAATCAAGTGGACTTGGGTCTTTTTCATATATTTAATGGCGGTGTGGTGTAGATATTTATATGCGTGGTTCTCTTCAGCATTGGCTCGAGAGAGAGTATCTTTCATTATTATGGAAGCAAATAACTTTCAGAATGTCTGGTATTCTTCATTGAAAATAAATCTGAAAAATGTTTATTTGAATGTCTAATGAACTTAGTTTGCAGCATTTGCTGCACAAGCCACTAGTAGTGATATAAATGCATATTAAAGGGTTGGTACATATTTCACAAATATTTGCTTAGGGATGCATACATTACACTTTTTACCCACAGATCGTTGAAACATAAAAATTGTTCCATAACTGTGAGAATAAAATTTAATGATACTGAAAATAAAAGGTCAAGTTTCAAGGCAATTCAATATTTTTACACACAAACCGGCATTTCTTTGTGCCGCGCATATCAGGTAGCTACGGTTATAAATGTTATTCTGCGAGTGACGTAGCCTCTTTGCGATACTGCCCTGTGATTCATGTGACGTGGAGAGGTCATGACCTTCGTATAAAACATTTCAAGTGACACAAGGAAACGTTTTGTGCCAGAAAATTTAGAGAAATATTCGGTTATTTATAGTGACAAGAACAACTGATTATGAAATGATTGGTGAATGATATTTTGTACTGAATTAATGACAATTGCATAATAAATTATAATTTAATTGCTAATTAACATCAGTGAAAGAATAATACCATTACATTTATTATTTTGTAACAAAAATAAAATAAAAACAAAGTTATGGAGAAAATGGTGAAACACTTCTTTAGTTTTTTGTGCATATTTCTCAATTCTTAGAGCATATTTCCAAAGTTTTTTTACTGTGCATGCGTATTCACAGCTTTTGTTGATATAGATCCACCTTATACTGATAACAGATGAGTTTTCAACTAATCTTAAACCACAACCACGAATTTCTTCTACGACAACCATAAGTCTATTGGCGGAACAACGTCTTAATGAAAAAGAAAGCTTCAAAATACAAACTGAATCAAGGGACTAGTAAAATAAAACTAAGAGACAGTAACTTGAAGCCCAACCATTGTACCGCAGAAATATGGAATACATACGCAGTCAAATGGATGAATGGGAGATACCACCAGCGAATAGGGATTATAAAGAATGGACACTTCGCGTCGGTACCTTTGATGTAGCCGGACTGATGTCAATGACCTTCAAGCCAGCTAAAGCGTGAGATTCTGCTTTCTCCCTAGAGTTGGCGCTGACATCACACCAGCTAGCAGTCGACATAGCGGAAATATAACACATACAATTAATACATCTAGGTACATTAGGTACTCAAATAAAATAAATTGGATCCATAAAATAATAAATCCGTCATTAACTGTAATGTCTAGACTCTAGAGTTCCTTTATAATGAGAGTTGAGACGTTGAACCCAACAACAATTAAAATATGTAATGATTTGATAGCGCTGAAAATGGAAAAACAAAACTCCTATGAGAAGTAAAACCATATACCTATATTATATTATATGCAAATATTAAAGGAATTTGATACATAATTTTATAATACATTATATTATTTTATAATATAATTTATTATATCTGAAATATAAAAAATTATTATTACTACTAGTTTGTCATTGAGGAATAAGGAAAAGCTGTTAACTTGAATTTATTTGAAGCAAAGCGTCACTGGATTATGCAATAAGGTAGGCGATGTTTGATCCTGTGTTTCAACTCTATACTCAATTATTATCTTTATGTATGCTCGATTACACTAACCTCTAGCGCTTGAAAGTGGAACTAAACGCTGGCGCACAGAGAAACAAAACACAGGAAAATTCGCTCAGTGTCCATTCTTTATAATCCCTATTCGCTGGTACCACTGAGTATGTGAAGTTTTCAATAATCCATCCCGTGCTTTTAATTTTAGCTGAAGTACCAGGTTCTTTGTGCTGCACAAATCATACTCCTTAATTTTCAACTATCATTCCTTTTCGGTGATATTGCATAGACTCAAACCGGGAAAAAGGAAAATCTATAAGAGCAATAAGACACAAGGAAAACAAGAGGCCGCTCAAGAAAGAAATCCTGAGAATGCGAAATTTCTGAACAAGATAAAAAAGGCGAGAGTAAAAAATGTTGACCGATGTCATGAGAATTTTAATCTAACAATATCCCTGATATTGCGATCAACAACTGCTGTATCTAGTCAAGACAGAACGATTTTCATGAAGCACATGGCTTATAGTATGTTGAAACGAATACAAGTGTCCTCTAAAGCTGGAACAGTCTTGACGTATTTTGTCGGTGAAGCTGCGCCTTGACTGATCTTTTTTTCTGTGCCGTTTACAGAGTTGAAAGATAAGGGCCAACCCTCACAAACCATCCACTCCCTTCATCTCTCATCTCGCTACAGCCCAAGATAAGACATTTCAGAAAGCGAAGCATTTTATTCGTGGTTCTCGTCGTTTGCTATGAGCGGCCACTTAGTAACCTTGCGTCCCTGCTAGAGGACTAAGGTCTCCCTTTTCCTGCTCTGCCAGATGACGGATTTTAAAGAGCTCAGTAACACTTTCAAGCTGATTCTGTCGTCTAACTGAATGCAAAATTTGACGTTATTTAACTTTAGGATGTGCCAAAATATTCTTAAAGTAGTCAATACTCAATACCATTTTTTAACGTCAAATAACATGTATCTACAAGCCTGTGCGATACACGCTGGTGCGTAACAACCGCTAAATGTAAATACAGTAGAACCTCTATTATCCGTGGTAATGAAGGGGGTGGAGTGAACGGTTAATCGAAAAAATCGGACAATCCGTACAATATAAAGTTTTCATAAATTAAGTGGATAATATAGTTTTGTAATTTCCTCCATGGTCTTGTGTTTTTAACATGCTAGGTAGTGGATCAGAAGTTCACTAGTTTAAGTCTGGTTTTCAATGACGGGTTTTAAGGTCCAAGGAAACTCCTTATGACGGTTGTCTGTGAAAAGCTAGGAATAGTACAGGTCTCATGTTGTAGATTTACATAATTCATACACTTTATATTTGTTTTTCATTAAATCGTGCACAGTTGTAATTCCTATTTCGTATTCTGATGCGAGTTGAACCACAGTTTCTCTTTTCTCAAACCACTCAATTACTTGCACTTTTTTTCTTTTGACACCTGTATAAGGGTTGTTGTTTAGTCAACTGTCCGAAGACAGGTCTGAACCTCACAAGTGATACCAAGAAGGCACCACTTAGGCCATCGCTGACTAGCTACATATTACACTAGTCAGACTTCAGATGCATACAAACAATTTGTTCTTCCTCTGACACATATCGTCAAGTGAGATGTACTGCCTGGTAATAGATGTACATATCAGCCAGAACCTCAATAAGATGAAAGTGCATAAAGGTAAAGGTTTGTAAAAAAAATACTCTTACTTACTTACAAATGGCTTTTAAGGAACCCGAAGGTTCATTGCCGGCCTCACATAAGCCCGCCATCGGTCCCTATCCTGTGCAAGATTAATCCAGTCTCTATCATCACACCCCACCTCCCTCAAATCCTTTTTAATATTATCCTCCCATCTACGTCTCGGCCTCCCTAAAGGTCTTTTTTCCTCCGGCCTCCCAACTAACACTCTATAAATTATGCATTTCTGGATTCGCCCATACGTGCTACATGCCCTGCCCATCTCTGTAGAAAAAATTCGTACAGTACTTAATATTTTTTCCGCAGAAAAAAAAAGAGCGAGGGAGAAAGGCAGTCGGATAACCCACCAATCGGTTAATAGGGTGACGAAAAATCGGGGTTCTACTGTACTTCGATACCTGTAACAGACAGACAGTCCTACCTGCAAATTAAAGTTATAAATAAATAATGAATTAATATTTTACGCATTATTACATCCCAAATCACACATAATACCAGATTGGCTATTCCCATGCTATGAAATGGTAAGATAACTAGGAGGCAGGACGCGGAACTTTCCTACAGCATTGCCAAGTTGTACAGAACGGTGGAAACAACCGGCAGTATCTGGTTTGCATGACTCTGGATACTGCGACGTCTTTAACCAGCTATTAGCTACGGAAAATGATTTTCGATAGCAATGCGTAGTTCAACTTCTGGTATAGAGGATGCAAAACTCATGGGCAGGTGACAAAGACAGGGTAGAGTAGCATAAATCGCACCGCTTTCTAAATGGCACCACTGCTAGTTTAAAACAAGTTACTGTAGCTCAGTTGGTAGAGCAGCTGGCTACGGACTGGAAGGTCGGGGTTCGATCCCACGTGGTGACAGGATTTTTCCTCGTTGCCAAACTTCCAGAACGGCCCCGAGGTTCACTCAGCCTCCTATAAAATTGAGTACCGGGTCTTTCCCGGGGGTAAAAGGCGGTCAGAGCGTGGTGCCGACCACACCACCTCAGTCTAGTGCCGAGGTCATGGAAAGCATGGGGCTCTACTTCCATGCCCCCCAAGTGCCTTCATGGCATGTTACGGGGATATCTTTACCCTTTACTGTAGTAGTGTGGCATCTAGTGGTATTGTTACAATCCACCATATGAACTTCCACCATGTCACTTGATTTCTGCCAGTGCTTTGTGTCAACAGCGTGGTGATAGTGTATCTAATATAATCACTCAGGTGGATGTATATTTACCTAACATTTTGTAACTAAATAACGGATTTGTATCCAAAGGAATCCATGTGGTGATTGTAGGCTAGAATGAAGGAAATAATAACTTATGGCGTAGTTTCTTAATTCGCACCACTTTGTAGGTACCTAATTCGCACCGGTGCGATATGAGCAACTGTAGCAATTCTAGCCGTACAAAAGAAGGCCCCAAAATTTTAACTGAACGAGGAATGCATCAGGTGGGTGTAATATAAAGTGGTGAAAAGGGCGTTAATACAACAAGTGTGTGTTGTACAAGCGCACCAGGTATTTTGTGCCATCTATGAAAATTTTTAAACGTCAAACAGTGCATCCTACATTATCAGCTGGTGTTCTTCCAGGATCGTTATTTGTTTGCTCTGAGTCAGGTTACATCAACAGTGAACTATTTGTCGAATAGTCAAATATTTTATTTGCCACTCAAACCTGCCATAGAAAAAAGTGCTGCTTCTGTATGTCCACCTATACGAACCATTCCAAAAATTTAGAAGCTAGATTATCTCGGGAAAATGATGTGCTCTTATTTCAGCTTCCTCGTCATAATACTCAGAAACCCAGCCTTTAATTGTTTCTATCTTCAAACCATTTCAGACACCTAAATCATGAAGCAGTTCTTAGGTGGTTTCGAGATAATCGTGGAGAAAAGGTGACGCAGTTTACAGTTTGAACTGCCTGGTGAAGCACATGGCAAATGTGTAACAATAAAAACAGCATTCAGGAAGTTTAAATGTTAGGTAATTTATGCTCTATTTTTTAAATTTCATTTGAAGATGCGTTACTCTCTTTCATTAATTTCAATAAACTTGCAATTTACATTTATTACATTATTCATATTAAATACTGTTCAATATGTTCAATATTAAAAGCTTTCCTTCATCCTGTTCTCTGCAGATAAAGAGGTGCGATTTAAGAAACCGCAGGTGCTATTTATGACAAGTGTTTCGAAAATGTAATTCTACTTCAAAAATATTATATCAAATTCAAGGATTCTTTTTTACAATAAAGGTAAATGTTCTGAGAATGTATCTCTGTAAAGGAATGCAGAAAATAAAAGTTGTATTGTTCAATAAAAATTATAAATGCTAAAGTGGTGCGATATACGCAACCTTACCCTAAATGTGGAACATGATACTTATCGAGTATTTTGAAACTTAACAGATCTTCGACGGACTAGAGCTAATGTAATGTCTTCAATTGAACCAATGTGCCACAAAATGTAACGGAGGATAATAAAAACAGAAAAAGAAACTAAAAAAAGAAGATAAAGAGTGGGAAAGGAATAAATGTAAAGATGACATAAGAGGAAGTTATAGAAGACAAGTGAGAACAGATATAGATAAAGAGCAAATGGATTAGAGGAAAAATGAAAAATAGAAAGAAAAGAGAATAAAAGAGAAATGAAAAAAGAAAGATGTGGATAAATCAGAAAGGAAATAAAGAATATAGAGAGTAGAATAGGAAATTACAACATTATGAAATAGGAAAGAAGTAAAATAAAGTTACGTAACGAAATAACAGAGCACCGATATGAGGACATTAAAGAAAAGAACGAATGCACGATAGAAATACAAAAAAAAAAAAAGTTTAAATTGCGGGCAACAAAAACAAGAGTAAATATATAACAGAAAAGCAAGAGGAAAAGCTGATAAACTGAGCGAATAGATGAACGGATGGGGAAGGGAAGTAAGAAAACAAAAACAGGAACGAAAAAAAAAAAAGCTATAAGTAAGAGAAATAAACGGGTAGACAATGAACAATGTAAAACAAATAATGATGAATTTTTTTTAGTTGGTTATTTAACGACGCTGTATCAACTACTAGGTTATTTAGCGTCGATGAGATTGGTGATAGCGAGATGATATTTGGCGAGATGAGGCCGAGGATTCGCCATAGATTACCTTGCATTCACATTACGGTTGGGGAAAACCTCGGAAAAAACCCAACCAGGTAATCAGCCCAAGCGGGGATCGAACCCGCGCCCGAACGCAACTTCAGGCCGGCAGGCAAGCGCCTTAACCGACTGAGCCACGCCTGTGGCCAATAATAATGAATATACAGAAACAAAATAATATGAAATAATAAGATTAGTACCAATGGAAGGGCAGAAGAGATACTGTACATTCCAAGGTAAGGAAAACAATGCAATGAAGAAGAACAAAATAACGGATGGGGAAAAACAACACTAACAATTAAACAGAAAAAAAAACAGCTAAGGCCGCAATTATGATCATATCGTGTGCTGTTACTAATTAAGCATGCCTTTTGAGATATCTGCCTCCCACGAAACTCAAACACCTGATTCGTGTTGTATTCATGATTATGACCCCTGTAGTGTCTTTCATAAATGAGCAATGGCACTCCAGTAAAAGTCCGCTCTAAAAATGGAATAGTGATGTAATGCTGAATTTAAATTTCTCGTTCACCAACCTCGCTGCCTTACCTGGAAGAATCAAAAATGTTTCTACTGAGAAATGGTTATATAACATGTCGTATTGAATCCACACCACTTACGTTAAATCGATAGTAGTCAGGGGTTCCAGAAGAAATGGAAGATTATTCTTCCGAAAAGAATGACCAACACCTTTGTACCATCTACCTTATAGACTAAAATGACACTTTCATGACTGGCAAAGCACATATTCTCATGGGGGCAGATAAAAAAAAAGTTAAATTTTTTCTTCCACCATGTTAATGTGACAACAAGTACGTGTACAAATTTTGGCCACTCGAGCGCAATTACAAGGGGTAGTAAATATTAATTTTCCCAAGGCCGTTTAAAGAAAGAAAACACAATTTCATTGGAAAAATTTATTGGAACAGATACAACTGTTGAATTATTTTTCAACATATTCCCCACTGGAATTGAGACATGTCATAGGCTACCGTGGGATCTATAGAGAGGTGCAGACGCTGTCACTGTGACATACGATGACGTTACTAGAAATATCCACGGCGGTTCAGAATCTTTTTCTAAGATTTCAGATAATGTGGCGGCAACTAAGAGGCTCTGCTCTACAAACGCAAGTCCAAGGACCGAGTACAGACTTCGAGGCTGGAAGAGAGGCCACCTGGCCACGTCTGTAGCTCAAAAGTACTAAGCGCGTTGGTCTTCCATTCAGGCGACCCGGGTTCGATCACCGACCAGGTTGTGATGGAATCTGTGTGGACAGGTTGTCTCGGGACATTCCCGTTCCCTCTACCATTCCACCAAGTCTGGGGGGTGGTATAGGCTCCCGATGCTGATTTAGGAAGGGCTGGAGTCCGCGTCCCTGGGGCTTATCAGGCTACTCGTCCGAGAAACGGGACCTGGCTGTCTCAGGGTATGAGGCAATATGGACTACCTGTCAGCATCGGATTCATGAATGTCACCCAGACCATGCCACCCTATCGGACTTGTAACAATCATTGCATATGCAGGGTTAAGAGTAAGTAATGTCATTAATTTCAGGGGGTTATTCTTTGAGATATTTCAAACAAAAGTGTTTAATGAAAGTTTGCTAATTATTTTTTCGGAATAAAAACTGTTTTTTATGGCGTGTTTTGGAAAGCCATTGATTTAATTCCCAATATGCTTGATTTTCTTTTAATTTTATTCGGTTATTTTAAGACGCTGTATCAACATCTAAGGTTATTTAGGGTCTGAATGAAATGAAGGTGATAATGCCAGTGAAATGAGTCCGGGGTCCAGCACCGAAAGTTACCCAGCATTTGCTCGTATTGGGTTGAGGGGAAAACCCCGGAAAAAACCTCAACCAAGTAACTTGCCCCGACCGGGATTCGAACCTGGTGGCCCAGGTTTCGCGGCCAGACGCGCTGACAGTTACTCCACAGGTGTGGACCCAAAATGCTTGATAATAAATTATTTAAAAAATTTAATTTTTGTCCTTTAAATGTTCAGAAATTTGATCCGAAAAAAGTAACTTTGTAAAATTCCTTTGCAGAGCGCAAAGTTACATTTATTCGGGTCATATTTCTTCACATTTAAAGGACAAAACTAAAATTCCTTCACTCATTCATTATCATAATACACCGGTCTCAAATTGACTAAGCGTACTGGAAATTCAATCAATGGTTTTCCCAAAACACGCTGTTTAATACAGAACAATTTTTATCTCGAAAAGAAAGAAAACACGAGCATAATTGCATGAAACTTTTTTATTTTAAATACCTCAAAGAAGAACTAGCTAAAATCAATGACATTACTTGGTTCAGCCTGTATAAATGGTTTAGCTTACTGTAATAAATTCGATGTAGAAAAAGCCACCAAAAGAATTTTTTTAAATGTGTTATTTATTAACTGCTGTGGTCATCTAGCATCTGAGTGAGATGGAGGTGATAATGCCGGCGAAACGAGTCCAGGGGCCAGAGTAGAAAGTTACCCAGCATTTGCTCACCAAAATAAATTGAAAATTTAATCTCTAAACCAGGTTAAAGATGCAAGATTCATTAGCTGCGCATTCGCCGTGTTACAGTTAGTACAATGGATATATTAGTAGGTCTACTAAAACTGCTTAGGGTCGATTTAACCCTCTTCTATGTATATTGATACATGAATGTTGCATTTTTTGTATAAAGATTTACACAGTGGCATGTAAACTCCCAAATTCCAAGCAATAACGGGACACCAAGTGTTCGACAGATGTTGTGTGAACTGCTCTGGCGTATTGGTCCGGACTAAAAAAACTTCTTTCTTAATATATCACCGAGTGGAGGGGGCAAATTTTGTCATCATCATGTAAATATTACTTCAGCTAAAGAAGAGACAAACGTACAAATATTTCCATCATCATCATCATCATCGATAAATTTCTTTGGTCCGTTTTGCCTCAGATTAGTTCTTTTTAAATTTAGGCGTAATAGATCAACTATTGACCAGATATTTTGCATTCGACAGATAATTGGGAAAAAAATGGGAGTATAAGGGTACAGTGCATCAGTTATTCATAGATTTCAAAAAGGCATATGACTCGGTTAAGAGAGACGTTTTATATGATATTCTTGTTGAATTTGGTATTCCCAAGAAACTAGTTCGATTAATTAAAATGTGTCTCAGTGAAACGTACAGCAGAGTTCGTGTAGGTCAGTTTCTGTCAGATGCGTTTCCAATTCACTGTGGGCTAAAGCAAGGAGATGCACTATCACCTTTACTTTTTAACTTTGCTCAAGTCCAGGATAACAGAGAGGGTTTGGAATTGAACGGGTTACATCGGCTGCTTGTCTATGCGGATGACGTGAATATGTTAGGAGAAAATCCACAAACGATTAGGGAAAACACGGCAATTTTACTTGAAGCAAGTAAAGAGATAGGTTTGGAAGTAAATCCCGAAAATACAAAGTATATGATTATGTCTCGTGACGAGAATATTGCACGAAATGGAAATATAAAAATTGGGAATTTATCTTTTGAAGAAGTGGAGAAGTTCAAATATCTGGGAGCAACAGTAATAAATATAAATGATGCTCGGGAGGAAATTAAACACAGAATAAATATGGGAAATGCCTGTTATTATTCGGTTGAGAAGCTTTTATCATCCAGTCTGCTGTCAAAAAATGTGAAAGAATAATTCTTATGCGGGCTTATGTGAGGGCGGCAATGAACTCCGGGTTCCTTAAAAGCCAGTAAGTAAGTAAGTAAATTAAGTAAGTAAATTAAGTAAGTAAGTAAGTTCATTTAAAAAAAACACATGTAGGCCTACCCCTAAATATGACTTTTATAACATGTTCACATTATTATTTAATATGAATTGATTTTAAATTATTCATATACTTTTACTTCACAACATTAATAAAAATATTACATGAAAATAGTGAAACTGCAGTATGTTTAAGCATATATGGTATTCCACAGCCTTCCTTATTATCCATGGATGCTGTCATTGTTACAATCGATATATACGGCCAGTTACGTTTCGTATTGTATATAACAAAAAAATAGCCTATCAATTTTTTATTTACGTAATGATAACAGAGCAATTTAATAGAGTTTATATGCAAAGCCTTCTGTGTATCTCTATTTCTATTGTTTCGTAAGCGATGTTCTCGTAACACGATAATATTTCAAATCGATAGCGACTTCGACTCGGCATTTCTTTTGCAGCCCAGTTACATGCTTCACCACATTGTTTTTCCTCTTGTATTCTTTTGCTTAAACTAAAACATAAAAAAATCCTTGTTCAATTGTATCATTGTATAATGTGGCCTTGAAAGTACATAGTGCATCATACCTAAAAATTTCTTCTCTGCAATTTCAACCATTCTGTAAATGATAATTTTCTCACCAATACAACACTTGGGAGAACCCTTCCCTCATAATGCTGCAGCTTATTTTCTGTGCTCGTTGTGTTTTATGGCAACACTAATATTTTGGAATTTTTGATGTTCCAATTTCAAGTTTCTATCGTAATCAAGAGCTCTAATACATTCTAAATTCCTAAAATGTTTGGCTTGCTATGTAATTCTCCTATTCAAATTATTTTCGGCATACCTACATAGAAACTGCTGTTTTTCATAACACATTATTGGTTAGAAAGTTCTTCTTTCCTTTACGCGTACGGCAAAAACATTGTTACGATTCGTTTTTCCGTACGAATACCACAAAGTTGTCATAGTAATATAAACAGCTATGACGAAACATTATGAAAATTATTACGTCTCAATATCAACACATCGCCAACTATGAACACAGAAATTGTAGACAATGCCTCCTAGTTTACTACAAATGCTAACAGATAATCTTATTTAGCTTTACTTACAGAAACAGAAATATTGTAATATACAAACAATTTCATAGCCACAGCTTAACCACAGTCTAGTATATACAGTCGCGAAGCTCAATACGTAGTAAATATGCAAACATTAGATAGTTGCTCACCACTAGAATCGCTAATATCGCCTCATTACAGGCAATGCAAAATAATACCGTCACAGTCTATTGTTTCTAGCACCCTCAAAACTCAAGCTTCGTGACTGTATATAGTAGACTGTGGCTTAACACATCATATAAGCAGACATACTTTTTAATTGAAAAACGCAAGCATTACGTGTTACGTTATTAATTCCACATTGTTACATCTCGTCCATTCTTTAAAAAAATCAAATTCCTTCATGTATCGTTCTTTAGATTTTCTAGGTATTAATTTACATAAAACCTTCTTAGAATCTCTCTTAATATCAGAACAAAATGTATTTTTTGTAAAACCATTGAGGTTTTAGTTTGTTCAGAATACAAAAGACCTCACTATAGCCAAACAACAATCATGACGTTATAACTAGACCTACTATAATACAGACATTATAGTATTAGTAGGCCGTGACTTCCAGCCTACAAAAATCTCAATAGTCAGTGATTCATTTAATAGGTTAATTAATTCACATATAATTTCCTTATAGTTGTGCCAAAAATATTGTACGTAACTAGTACGAAAGTGTCTTTCGCGCACGCATTTCGAAATTAACGTCTCACCCGTTCACAAAATTATCACATTCTCTCCTAGTTAACTAAATAACTTAAATAAATATTTCGTTCCCATGGGGTATTTGGATGAAACTGGACTATTTGATCTACTTTGGAAATGTTCCTAAATTATATGGCATTTTTAGCGATGTTACAGCCATTTCAAGTTTATCTCCGATGTCCGCGAGTGTAACTCCGTCATCGAATAGTACGGCATCTAATGCGCCTGCTTCAAATCTAATATTCTTTCACTATTTTACTGTTTCTTGGACAGTGGCGTTCCATTTGTATCGATTCCTTCTACTTGGTCGGAGGTTGAGCACAGTTTTATTGCACAGCGTGGAGGGACTACAAATCGATTAAGAGACGAATTGAGTTAAAGAAGCCATTCTCATTTGTTCAAAGACGGTTCCATCTTTTTCTCCCAAGAGCTTCCGTGGATTTTAAAGGGGCACTAGCCCATGGTAGTAAAAGGACACGAAGTGGGACTCCCATGATATGCAGTTGGCACAGTACATTTCCCATAACGTTATTTTACCACTGCATACTATATCTAACGGAAAATTAGTTTAATAAAATGAGAAAGGGGACTCGTAGAACCCCTGTAACTCCATGACACGATTGTTTTTTAGGTTATTTTACGATGCTGTATCAACATCTCAGGTTATTTAGCGTTTGAATGAAATGAAGGTGATAATGCCGGTGAAATGAGTCCGGAGTCCAGCACCGATAGTTACTCAGCATGTCCTCATATTGGGTTGAGGGAAAACACCGGAAAAAAACCTCAACCAGGTAACTTGCCCCGACCGGGATTCGAACCCGGGCCACCTGCTTTCGATTGCGTGTTGTAATGTTTAGATTTCTGAGAAATTGGTTCTGGTTTATAAGGATTATGAATATGAGTAAGTGAAATTTAGTGTAATTTATGTGCTACATTACTGATTATTATTTTCCCTTAATTTATACACTGAAAATATACCATATCTGTACAAGTTCTTCAAGTGTTTCATCTGAATTGGGTTGTCGAAGTACGGTTCTCCGACAAGAGAAACAACTAATATAATTCAAGCAAGAAAGTCAGTCTATCCAGTTAGCAAATACCATTTATGTAACAACGTAAGAATCTGATTCGCTGCTGCAAGTGACGTCAGATGTAGAAATGTTCGTATTATTATTATTATTATTATTATTATTATTATTATTATTATTATTATAATATAATTTTTCGTTTTGGGAACATACTAGAGAGCTCGAGAAGATTAACTCCGTACGTAGATGAAATTATTGGGGATCAGCAGTGCGGTTTTCGGCGTAATAGATCGACTATTGATCAGATTTTTTTGTATTCGACAGATAATGGAGAAAAAATGGGAGTATAAGGGTACAGTACATCAGTTATTCATAGATTTCAAAAAGGCTTATGACTCGGTTAAGAGGAAGTATTATATGATATTCTTATTGAATTTGGTATTCCCAAGAAACTAGTTCGATTAATTAAAATGTGTCTCAGTGAAACGTACAGCAGAGTCCGTATAGGTCAGTTTCTATCTGATGCTTTTCCAATTCACTGCGGGCTAAAGCAAGGAGATGCACTATCACCTTTACTTTTTAACTTCGCTCTAGAATATGCCATTAGGAAAGTTCAGGATAACAAGCAGGGTTTGGAATTGAACGGGTTACATCAGCTTCTTGTCTATGCGGATGACGTGAATATGTTAGGAGAAAATACACAAACGATTAGGGAAAACACGGAAATTTTACTTGAAGCAAGTAGAGCGATCGGTTTGGAAGTAAATCCCGAAAAGACAAAGTATATGATTATGTCTCGTGACCAGAATATTGTACGAAATGGAAATATAAAAATTGGAGATTTATCCTTCGAAGAGGTGGAAAAATTCAAATATCTTGGAGCAACAGTAACAAATATAAATGACACTAGGGAGGAAATTAAACGCAGAATAAATATGGGAAATGCGTGTTATTATTCGGTTGAGAAGCTCTTATCATCCAGTCTGCTGTCGAAAAATCTGAAAGTTAGAATTTATAAAACAGTTATATTACCGGTTCTTCTGTATGGTTGTGAAACTTGGACTCTCACTCTGAGAGAGGAACATAGGTTCAGGGTGTTTGAGAATAAGGTGCTAAGGAAAATATTTGGGGCTAAGCGGGATGAAGTTACAGGAGAATGGAGAAAGTTACACAACACAGAACTGCACGCATTGTATTCTTCACCTGACATAATTAGGAACATTAAATCCAGACGTTTGAGATGGGCAGGGCATGTAGCACGTATGGGCGAATCCAGAAATGCATATAGAGTGTTAGTTGGGAGACCGGAGGGAAAAAGACCTTTAGGGAGGCCGAGACGTAGATGGGAGGATAATATTAAAATGGATCTGAGGGAGGTGGGGTATGATGATAGAGACTGGATTAATCTTGCACAGGATAGGGACCGCTGGCGGGCTTATGTGAGGGCGGCAATGAACCTTCGGGTTCCTTAAAGCCATTTGTAAGTAAGTAAGTAAGTTGTGCCAAAAATATTGTACGTAACTAGTACGAAAGTGTCTTTCGCGCACGCATTTCGAAATTAACGTCTCACCCGTTCACAAAAGTATCACATTCTCTCCTAGTTAACTAAATAACTTAAATAAATATTTCGTTCCCATGGGGTATTTGGATGAAACTGGACTATTTGATCTACTTTGGAAATGTTCCTAAATTATATGGCATTTTTAGCGATGTTACAGCCATTTCAAGTTTATCTCCGATGTCCGCGAGTGTAACTCCGTCATCGAATAGTACGGCATCTAATGCGCCTGCTTCAAATCTAATATTCTTTCACTATTTTACAGTTTCTTGGACAGTGGCGTTCCATTTGTATCGATTCCTTCTACTTGGTCGGAGGTTGAGCACAGTTTTATTGCACAGCGTGGAGGGACTACAAATCGATTAAGAGACGAATTGAGTTAAAGAAGCCATTCTCATTTGTTCAAAGACGGTTCCATCTTTTTCTCCCAAGAGCTTCCGTGGATTTTAAAGGGGCACTAGCCCATGGTAGTAAAAGGACACGAAGTGGGACTCCCATGATATGCAGTTGGCACAGTACATTTCCCATAACGTTATTTTACCACTGCATACTATATCTAACGGAAAATTAGTTTAATAAAATGAGAAAGGGGACTCGTAGAACCCCTGTAACTCCATGACACGATTGTTTTTTAGGTTATTTTACGATGCTGTATCAACATCTCAGGTTATTTAGCGTTTGAATGAAATGAAGGTGATAATGCCGGTGAAATGAGTCCGGAGTCCAGCACCGATAGTTACTCAGCATGTCCTCATATTGGGTTGAGGAAAACACCGGAAAAAACCTCAACCAGGTAACTTGCCCCGACCGGGATTCGAACCCGGGCCACCTGCTTTCGATTGCGTGTTGTAATGTTTAGATTTTTGAGGAATTGGTTCTGGTTTATAAGGATTATGAATATGAGTAAGTGAAATTTAGTGTGATTTATGTGCTACATTACTGATTATTATTTCCCCTTAATTTATACACTGAAAATATTACATATCTGTACAAGTTCTTCAAGTGTTTCATCTGAATTGGGTTGTCGAAGTACGGTTCTCCGACAAGAGAAACAACTAATATAATTCAAGCAAGAAAGTCAGTCTATCCAGTTAGCAAACACCATTTATGTAACAACGTAAGAATCTGATTCGCTGCTGCAAGTGACGTCAGATGTAGAAATGTTCGTATTATTATTATTATTATTATTATTATTATTATTATTATTATTATTATTATATAATTTTTCGTTTTGGGAACATACTAGAGAGCTCATTTTCATTTATATTCATCTTATGCAAGAAAATTTGAAATATATTTTGAGCCATTTTCATGTCCAGTTTTGTCCATAATTTCAAATAATGACCTGTTAACTATTTTTACTCAAAATGTGCATTATTTTCGGATAAATTGACCCGTACATACTCAATACGACGAAAAAACGTCTAATATTTTAGGAGAATCGCTGAACACAAACTGATGACACACCTGGAAACCATTTTTTTTTCAGTAGGATAGGCCTTCCCTCGCGGTATAATACCTGAGCGATAACGAACGTTAGATTGGAAGTGGGTGGTACCTACTGCGCATGCGTTACACTGATAAAGTTGCCCCGGCCATTCGATATCAATGCGGCTTCCTTTGTATTATTGTTATTATTCCAGTTTTCTAGGTTAACGCCGGTGGTAAGAGAGAAGCTGGTTTTATTTCAATAATTAACACCGCCCGCGGGGATGGGTGGGAGTTTCTAGTTATGCGCCGTTGTCACGTTCCTCTCCTCCATTGTTAAACAACAGAATTGTAATACATTATATAAACACAGTGCCAATAATAACTAGACACTAGAGATGGGTAAAAAAATAACACAACAGTTATTTTGGAACTGTTCCGGTCTCGGAACTGTTGCAAAAATGAACAGTAGGTCGGAACCTCCTGTTCCGAAATAACAGTGTTCCGACTCCGAGCTGCTCACTTGCCCAGCTGTTGCGGGCTCGCAGTACCGCGTTGCACAAGGTATGTTCCGACTCCGAGATAACAGTCGGAACGTCGGAGCTTGTTCCGATGAACCAACGACAGCTGCAGTTACACTGTTCTTGAAACTCTCACGTGGTTGGAGGGGGGCGCATGGACATTGAAATCCTTGCGGTGGCGCGAACTTTAATATCAACATTTGTAAGACTGCCAATCATCTGTAATGTTATAGTAAGTATTCAATAATCTGTAATATTGATTCCCGCTTTATGGTTTATTTCACCATTAGTTGACTAATTCTGTTTTATAAACATTCTACAAAGTCATAAAGTACGCACACTATTATTAATTCATTGATCAGCTGATTCTATACAAAGGTTAAAGTCGTAAATGGTAATGAGTGGTTTAGTTACAATGTCTGTATGTCGTTTGTTGAGGTTAAGTCTGACAAGCACAAGTTTTTGTGCTATCTTCTCTGTTATCAAAGAACGACAAAAATGTTGTAGCATTATTTGTTGGAAACTACCCATATAAGTACTGATTTGGAGAGCGAGGTTTAATGCGAAGTTTAAATTACACTTTGGTAAAGATGCGATTCCAACATTTTACTAACCCACTGCGGGGTTTCCAGGTTTCAGTACTGCCAATATATATCTTTTTTATTTATGAAATTGTAATATTTATTATTATTATTATTATTATTATTATTATTATTATTATTATTATTATTATAACTGTGCATTAAGAAAAGTAAAAATAAAAATTAATGATTTGTTTTTTTTATTATGTAATAGAACAGAAATTACATACCATATGTTTTAAATGTTATGTTATTTTTTTTTTTAGTTGGCTGCCATGTCTTTATAACTTTATGTACGAAAACAAAGTGTTGTATTCTGTCCTTGTAATCAACAGCTGTGTAATTACTAACATTAAGCTTTTGAGTTCTGTCCGCATGCACAGCAATTTTCCAAAATCGATTCGAATGTGCATTGCAGTGCCATCTATAGATAAGAATGTGTACTATGTCATGCCTATGAGTGCTCCAGTGTGAGCTGCATGGTGTTATTTGTCTATGGTGAAGAGGGAGGGTACTGTACCGTTCGTTTGAACGACTCAACGACTCCGACTCATCACCACTGGTGACTGTTATTTCGGAACTGTTATTTGGAACATAGTATTTTTTCGGAACCGGAACCGTCGGAACTGTTCCGGGAAAAGAACAACTTCGCCCATCACTACTAGACACAATCTTGCCACATAGAATGACTACGTGGACTCAAAACAGCTGTCACTAAAGAATAACAGAATCTGATTGGCGACAACGACGTGATTGGTGCAACACGGCAAAGAAACGCTCGGCGGTATTTTCAAATTTCAAATCATAAAATAATGAAAGGCATACGCTCAGTGTTGCCAAGTCGGTTTTGTAGCTAAATCTGGTGTTTTCAGGACTATGATCAGCTACAGAATTTTACCGTCAGCGGCTAGCTATTTATTTGGCGTTTTTTGGTGATTCCGGCAGAGGGAGACGATATTATTAAGTTTTTCTTCTGTAAAGATGTTATAATTGTTTCTATATGTACTTGCGGACAACAATATTAGTTAATCACAAACTAGAGATTGATATGGTATTATCACAATTCTTCATTGTGGAAGTATAAAATATCAATGTTTTAAGTTAACTCGATTTGGTACAACTATTTCCATTTCCTGCCTCATCCATTGTTGTACAAATAAGGTATGCCACATTCGTTAAAATTTTAGTCTAATCATGTGGGCATTGTTTTTGTAAATGAATTGATATAATCATAAAGAGTAGATAATGAACTGAATTGTTATTTTCATTTATGATAACCAGGGAAAGGATTTATATGTAAATACATATTTACTTATAAAGCTAATATAATTTATATTTTGCATTATCTTTATGTTTCACAATGTGTAGGGTTGAAAAATCCTACTTTTATTTTCCATGTTTTTCCATATTTTAGAGTTTAGTACATATTTTCGTTAATTTCCATATATTTTCCATATTTCATATAAAACAGTCCATATTATATTAGGTTTAACAATAAAACAAAACAAAATTCCATTAACTTTTAAAAATACATTTCAACAATAGAGATTTAAACACATGTTCAGTAATCCCTTTAACATCAGAGTTATTTGAAAATTAGCAGTCCTATCAACAATGGGAAAGTAAGTTACAAAACTGTATTAATTTAATTTAAAAATTTTAACAGACTTCAGTTGTGCAGCTCAACAGTTAAATGCCAGTCAGAGTACACATAGGTTCAGTTTTGTAAATCATACTATAAAGACGGTAAATATGCCAAAAGTACGTCATTCAGTCAATTTAAAATCAAAACTAACAAGTTACATTTCAGAATTTAAAGAAGATGGTTTATCAACTGACAATAAAATATTATTTTGTAATTTGTGTCAGTGTGCAGTATCATCTACACAAAAGTTCCTGGTGCAACAACACATTACAACTAGTAAACATCAGGCCAACAAACAACTAAATTCCAAGCAGAGACAATTGTTTTTAACACAACCAACAACATCGAATGTAAGATCTGAGTTTAACATCGACCTGTGCCGTTCTCTCATCTCTGCTGATATTCCTCTCTACAAACTAAAGAATAAGGTCTTCAGGGAATTCCTTGAAAAATATACTCAACATACAATCCCGGATGAGTCAACACTTAGGAAGACGTATGCTCCATCCATCTACGATGAGACAATACAGAAGATAAGAGATGAAATTAAAGATAGTTCAATTTGGGTTTCCATTGATGAGACTCCCGACAAAGAAGGTAGACTTGTTGGCAATGTAGTTATCGGTTTGTTAAGTGAACAATATTCTGAACGAATTCTTTTACATTGTGATGTTCTAGAAAAGTGCAATAACAAAACTATAGTTAAACTGTTCAACGAAGCTATGGGTATCCTGTGGCCAAAGGGTATTATGTACGATAATGTGTTATTCTTTATTAGCGATGCTGCCCCTTATATGGTCAAAGCTGGACAAGCATTATCTGTTGTATATCCTAAATTGACTCATTTTACTTGTGTGGCGCATGCATTTCATCGTGTGGCAGAAGTGGTCAGAGACAATTTCCTAAAGTAGATTTGTTGATTTCATCAGTGAAAAAGTATTTCTCAAAGCTCCCAGTAGAGTTAACGTGTTGAAAGAAATGTATCCTGAAATTCCATTGCCACCAAAGCCAATTTTAACTAGATGGGGTACATGGCTAGAAGCAGTTGAATATTATGCCGAACATATAGACTCTATTAACAATGTTCTCCTTGCATTGGACTCTGAAGATGCAGTCTCAATTGATACTGCGAAAACAGTTACCTGTGACATAAGTGTGAAGAATGACTTAGCTCACATTCAGCATACATTTTCATGCATCATAAAAACGCTCAAAAGTCTCCAAAATAGGCACCTTTCACTATCTGAAAGTTTTGAAATTATAAATAGTACTGTGGAACAACTGAATCGTGGTAGAGGTAAAGTTGCAGATGCAGTAAGAGCTAAGGTGGACACTGTACTTTCAAAAACCCTGGATATGAAGAACTACAAAAGGTTGTTGCTGTGATGAGTGGTGAATCAACAGTGAAGATTAACTTGGACTTATCCCCAGCAGACATTGTGAAATTGAATTATGTACCAGTTACTTCTTGTGACGTCGAACGCTCTTTTAGTCAGTATAAATCTATCCTCAGAGACAATAGAAGAAGATTCACTTTTCAGCACTTGAAAGAAATGTTTGTAACCTATTGTTATGGTAACAGACAATAAAAATTGTGTTTTGTTGAAACTACATTGGAAGATAAGGTACGTCCATTATATTTTTGTTTAGTTTGATTAAAATGTACCAATATTTAACGTACATAGTCATTTTTTTATAATTTTAAGTCCATATTTAATTCCATATTTTGGTAAAAATCCATATTTAATTCCATATTTTGGTAAAAATAACTACATATATATTTACATATTTCATATATTTTTAGTCCATATAAATCCGTTCCCTGATGATAACTTATATTACGA
This sequence comes from Periplaneta americana, assembly GCA_025594305.2. Lineage (NCBI taxonomy): Eukaryota > Metazoa > Arthropoda > Insecta > Blattodea > Blattidae > Periplaneta > Periplaneta americana. Next base: position 498,439 of record JAJSOF020000005.1, read on the forward strand.
TAGGCCTATTTAAATTATCATTCCGCATTGTAGTCTATGTAACACAGACAAACTTAAAATCAGACTCATTGTTAGCAGGCACGTCTCCAGCTCAGTGTGAAATCAGATTTCGAACCGACTGGTGTTGATTGTGAATGTGATTGTTTCCGAAGTGTCCAGTATATTCTTGATCTACTTCATTCAATTTTGAAGAAATATGCCGCGTAAAACTCCATACGTACAAAAGGTTAGAGATGTGTTGGGGGGGGGGACATAGGCTAATGTGTTGAAAGATTGAGTGGAAGAAGTTGCTGATGATAGTTGGAAAGCTCGGCCTAAATGGTGTAAGGTGATATTGAAAGCAAAATATTCAGATTTAATTGTCCATACGATTTTACATAGAGCATAGAACCTACAAAGTGACACATACTTTCCATAATTTAGTCTACATTTTTATAAAATTCTCTAGTTCCTAAAACTGTATAGTTTGTATTTCAAATTTTGAAGTGATGTGTTAAGAAAAATCTGGAGTTTTTCAACTACAGTTTAGCGGGTTTTTTAAGCTTGTGCAGCGGTAAATAGAATTCTGAGTTGGCAACACTGCATACGCTTACAGAATTAATTATTGCGGCAATGAGCAAGGTATCACTTGTATTTAGAGATGAGCTTAAACGATATTTTCAAGTATCTGTGACAACTGTGACTGTGACAGTTAAATATCTGTGACTTTTATCGGTGATTTTGTCACACCGATATTTTATATCGATACGTAGCATGAATTATACCGATATTTTGTCACACCGATAAAAATTAGCAGGAAATATTGAAGAGCAGTGAAATACGAATACGATTTCTCTATACACATCACTCATCAGTAATTTATATGGGAAAATCCAACAAAGAAATTATGTACATGTACCATTAACAAATAAATACTTACCTAACTGAACAGTAACATGTCAAAAGTTAACCTCATGTACCAAGAGGTTATATTATAGGTATTGAACCAGTTGATCATTTTTAAATGTAGTTGGGTATGGAGAAATTGAGGTTATATGATTACCCTAATCGTTTTAAAAATTGATCCTTTTTATTGTATATAATATAATGGATAAATTATTTTGAGTCGTGCATTTTATAATATTGAGTCATAGAATAAAAATTAATGAAACATAAGTATTCGGAAAAACATTGGAAAATAATTACAAAACAAAACAGTTGTTCAGACAGGATTTTACACAAGATTAAGTACTGGTAACCAATGGTGTTATTATTTAAATCGTGTAATAACTACATCATTATAATAAGATGGAGAAACTACCGCCAGATTGCTGTTATTGTATCATGCACACGCGCAAACCTACGACGTAGAAGAGAAAATATCAGTCGCAGAGTACTGAATACGGAGCAGATTTCGATAGCGATATTTTGTCACAGATATTTCGCGTCATCAGTCACAGGTTTATCTGTGACAAAAAAATACCTGTGACAAAATATCGGTTTGTGAAATATCGGCCATCTCTACTTGTATTAGATGAGGAATGTGATCAATGTTTGTAGTTTGCTGTATACGAACGCTAGTCCCTACTTCAATTATTGTAATGTCCACTAAAGTCACTCTGCGTTCAAGATGTTATAATAACTCACTATATCACTGTGATGGGCGCTAGCTGAGCTGAAAAGAAATTGCTTGCAGCATACAGTAAAATTTTGACCGTTGTAATTGGTGTGGGACAGCTTAAAGGCCTCAAAGCGTCAAAGCTCGCCGCCTGTTGTCGATGATAGCGACCCGTGATACGTGTATCTGTGATACTGGACATCTGTATTTACGCGAGAATCTCGAAATCGGTCTTTTACTTCACAATATTATTCGTCTAATGTGAAAGTAACAAGCTTAAATGTTGACAAGTCTTCTCCGGAGATTCTGGTTCGAGTTACGAAGAATGTAAGTAAATAAAATTTACAGTGAACAGAAGCAGTGATTTTGCAAAATTTGTCGGAATACTCCAGGCATGTTCAGCGCGGGAAATTCTAACCTTCAAGCGAGGTGCAACATATCTTTTAAGCGTATGCCTGCATGCCATTCCGAGATTCTATATTACTATTGCACTTCGTTTAACGGACACTAGGTCTGAGTTTTTCAAAAATGGTCAAAAAATTAATTACAGTTTTTGTACGAAAATATTTTTTTGGGCGCTTAGGAAGTTGATAGTAATCGATTTTGTTTTACCTCTATGTATTCTTTGAGGTTCAATAGCGATTTTTATGTAGGCCTGGTCCATATGTCAGTATTGTATCTCTCTTCACAAATTTGCGTTTTTCTCAAAACTACATTTATGATGTTCAAAGTGCTGAATGAGCACGCAGGTTTTACCAAATTCAATGAAAATATTCGTATGCGTTCATGCATTGCCTATATCAGGAGATCTAACGTTCAGAGACGTTAAGTAGCTTGGAAATTAAGAACTATAAAAATTATCATGTTAATAAAAATTGTGAATTAATAAATGCCTGGAGATCATGAATTTCTCAACCTTAACATATTGCCCGCGAATCAGACTCCGTGTGAAAAAAATTATGAACTTGCTGTATTTGGATGTAATGGGCATGGAGCATTTTGAGTATATTACTAATTTTCATAATTGAAATAAATTAACTTCGGAACTATCAGTTCGACTGAGCTCAAAATTTGCACAAATCATTCTTAGTGCATCTAACAGACAGTTATAAATGAAAGAAATGGGATTAAAATTGTAAGAATTTCAAAACAGTCCCAGTGTCCCTTAAAGGCTAGACAGAATTTCCCGCGCTGAACATGCCTGGGATACTATTTTAGTGTTCTCGGTTCAAGCATTCTTTCAATATGCTAAACCAAATCATACCGAAATTCTTGAATTTCATTTAGATAACAATACCAATTCCTCGTGTATTATACTTTTTTGTATTTGACTTTTTTTATACAGATCCAGAAACAAAATTTGGGCCAACTGAATTTTCCAACTTCCAGTAACCACTGATCATGCACAGTATAACTGGAACTTGGAAAATTATGGTGGCCCAAATTTTGTTTCTAGGTCTATATGAAAATGCTGACACATTCCTCCCACCAGCGAACTCCTTGTACCAACTTCGTCACCTATATCACTTTTGCGGTTTCTGCATATTTATCATTAGACCTAATTATCTTTAACAATATGAAGAGTACGGGGAAAAACATGATAAGTCAAGTTTTACAGTTTTTACAGGAGAGCAAGTTAAAAGTTTCAAGACCCATTAAGTTACATTCTATTGTCTCTGGGTTATCATTCTTCAAATTTCTTTGAACGAATGAAGTTGTTATTCTGAACACCTCAACTACACAAATCTACACTACCTGAGCTATTACATGACATCTAAAGCAGAAAATAGGTAATTTTAGACTTATCAAGTTTTTTTCCTGTGCTCTTCAATTCCTTGTTACTATAGAAATAGTCAAACATACGTTTGCATGTAAAATGTTTTAAATCAAATTTCACTAAAACAAGTCTCTTCACAGAATCTATCGTAAATCGTATCCATGAAATTTAATAACTTACTTGATAAGTTCACTGCCATTTACTGTTAACGAAATGAAGGATGTATCTGGATGAATACATTGTATACTCGTTTAACAATCACACACACGGCAATAAGTTTCTCACAGGAACACGAAACCAAACCAAACAAAAATGAAATGAATAAATAATACTTCAATATGAGAAAATGTGTACAAATTAGAGGATTTCCAAAAAATGTATGCGACGGTTGTTTTTATTATAAAAAAACTGACTTGTCCGCATAAAATGCTGACGTATGGGGAACCCTAGGTCTGTACATATCCCTTCAGGGGACATCTTCGAGTTTAGCCCAAAGAAGGCCGACAGGCCTCTAAGTTCCTCTTCGCCAATCACTGTTCTTCAATTGTCGAAGTTGAATTTTATTACTATATGCAGGGCTGGGCAGTATTTGAAATACATTTGTATTTTATATTTTGTAATTTGTAAGGATTTTCGAAAGTATTTTGTATTTGTATTTGAAATACTTGGATGTCAGTATTTTGCCCAGCCCTGACTATATGTTGCCGGCAATTTCTTTTTCTTTTCATCTCAACTGTCGCCCATGATACCGCTCCAGCAATACTCTTTAAAGAATATTAAATATTAAAATTTGAATTCTGGTACAATATATTTCATACTTCAACTAATATAACAATAAGGGAAAGCGCCAACGATCGGTAACGTTATACATAGAGGACGAAGTAATATAGATATGTCCTCATTTACACTCGGAAAAAGATATAAAAATTGAAACGCAGACTGCAGATATATCGAAGCATTCTATTCTACTGAAAGATATTTCGCTAAAGCATGGGCGTCAAAATAAAAGAACGCCTTCTAATGTATCACCTACGTCAAATGTGAAATATTGACGCAGAAACATGGGCTGTGAGTCTGAAAGATACAAAGTAGCGAGGATGTAATTTATGAGATACTTCACAGGTGCAACAAGGAAAAATAGAATGAGAAATGAAGACGCAAAAGAACAATTTGAACAAATACACAATGTCACAGTTAGTGAAATTGAAATGCATTTAAGCAATGGAATCAGTACCGTACGTAGATATACAGGGACATCACTTTATTTTTACCAACATTTTTAACATTATCCTGGCTATATTCGCAAACACTGTTACCCCCTTCCGTTACAGGAGTTTGGAGTTGCTAGTGCAATATGTAAACAAATCATTTTAGTAGCTATAGGAGGAGAGAAAAGTAGTGTATCCATTTATGTTACAGGGAAATACAGTATTATGATTTTCAGTTTGATCATTACTTTTATGGTATTTTATCAAAACACAGTTGAGTAATAGCAATTTTTTTTCACAAACTCAAGTCTTCAGGCGGTTATATTCATTATGTAATGTCTACTTCATTACTAACCTAATTTATTCCTGAGAATTTTGTGAGCACTTACGTAAGAAACCTAAATTTCTACAGCTAACTTCTTGACTGACTTATTAGGACTTCCCTGCATCCTTTCTCTAGCATCTTCTACAGCATCTTCTGTCACCTTTGTTGGTCATCTTACACTTTTGTTCCTTTCTGTACACTCTGTTGCCCTAAATTTATCTACCAGATTAATGACATTTCTACGAAAATATTCCGTAATGATATAATCAGGAAATTGTGAAAAAAAAACTGTTGTTCACATTCGGTTATATTGTAATTTCAGTTTCCATCATCGTCCTTCATACCTACAAACAGTAAAACAAAACTCTCGTTTAAATAATGCTGTTATGTACCGTACCATAATACAGGGTACCGTACTTTCGGTAGCTCTAATCTTCACTTGTGCTCAGTACACACAGATAAATTCAGTTATGCTACACACCATACCTGTGTGAAAATAAACTTCAATAATACAGTCCACACTGTGGAGTAACGGTCAGCGCGTCTGGCCGCGAAACCAGGTGGCCCGGGTTCGAATCCCGGTCGGGACAAGTTACCTGGTTGAGGTTTTTCCAGGGTTTTCCCTCAACCCAATATGAGCAAATACTGGGTAACTTTCGGTGCTGGACCCCGGACTCATTTCACCGGCATTATCACCTTCATTTCATTCAGACGCTAAATAACCTAGATGTTGATACAGCGTCGTAAAATAACCCAATAAAATTAAAATTAAAACTTCAATAATATAAGCTCTTTCTTCTATAGAAAACGCAACATATTTCTAAAACACACTGTACTCTGTACTGTTTACTTCACTGCTAGCAACAGCGGCAGGTAAGTTTGTGTGACTGACGTTAGCAAGGACATTAGTGAAAGGGGTGGGAGTCAAGTACATTTAGAAACGCAGGTCTTAACATTTAATGCGGACTTCGTTCAAACAGTTTGAAAGGCAAATGGGTTCTCGAACGGCAGTTTCTAAAATAAGTTTCAATTTATAGTCCCGAAACGGACAAGGTCTCATAATAATATGGGGGTCTTGGATCTCTATCACACAAGGCGTGGCCATCATGTTAGAAGATTTCAATCACACGTCATCTTCCTCTTTCTAAGTCACATCAAAAATATACGTTATGTTGTGAAGTGACATCATTCACGACAGCAGTTCATCATGACGTTTCCAATACGCCGTAGTACGTGTGGAGTCTCCACTCTTTCGTCGGATATTGTATACTTGTCCGGACGTAGCGTTATGGGTGTGTGTGTAGTCTATCCCTCCGGGAAGTTTGTTGGCTGTGCTGTGAGTCATCTACAACTCACATCAGTGGCGGATTTATTTCCCAATATTGCATCATCATGTCGCACAGGACTTGCTCGGATACAAAGTTGCTGAGCACGCCAGTGGTTTAATCATATTCTACAGGAAAATCTTTATTTCAGGAGTTCCTGCTTCGTATTCCACTTCTAATTTCCTCATTATAGCATTTTATACACACATACTCAGCGGTCGTGAGAACCAATCCAGCGCAGATTATTGATGTATGATGTTTACAATGTGATACTCTTTGTGTGTATAGCTCACGTAATGGAAGTTTAACTAGGTTACAGCAAGTCAGTCACGTGTTTCAATTTTGGATATCGCGTTTCATACTTACTGTACGTTACGTACATACGTACGTTTACAATGTTATGTTCTCTACTGACGTAATGAAACTATGTTTACAATGTTATGTTCTGTATTGACAATGAAACTATGTTTACAATGTTATGTTCTGTATTGACAATGAAACTATGTTTACAATGTTATGTTCTGTATTGACAATGAAACTACGTTTACAATGTTTTGTTCTGTACTGATGTAATGAAACTATGTTTACAATGTTATGTTCTGTACTGATGTAATGAAACTATGTTTACAATGTTATGTTCTGTACTGATGTAATGAAACTATGTTTACAATGTTATGTTCTGTACTGATGTAATGAAACTACGTTTACAATGTTATGTTCTGTATTGACAATGAGACTACGTTTACAATACTATGTCCTGTACTGACATAATGAATAAGGAGCGGATTCCTATGTAATTAAATACTCTTTTTGCGTGTGATAAAACACAATTAACGAAGTTAAAAATTCTGAACATGAAGTTTCAAGTTTAAAACCGGAATTTTATTTCACATAAAAACACATAACTTATTTTCACAAAAAAATTATGTAAATACATATTTTCAGGAAATATATTATAAAACACATAAATCATGGAGTTTTTTTACTTAAATAATTTTTTTACAAGAACTTTTAAATATCTTAAAACTATATAAATTATATCACCCAGAAGTAAGTTATCTTTTTTAAGAATTCTTGGTTGCTTCGTGTTTCTAAGCGCTGTGTGGTGTATCCGTGATCCATTTTCGTAATAGCATCGCCTCAAGTTCTGAGAACTGCTAGGCAGCATATCAGTGTTATTACTAGAGAATAAATTAACATGGACAAGGAGGAGAGATCTTGCAACACCTATAATTAGGAATGTTTATTGTTGCTGAAGATGATTTCATTCCACGCTTTGTTTGTGAAACAACAGAAGAGCGCGGGTATGAACATTATTTAATTTAAACAAATCTCTCGCCTCTCACTCATGTCTATCAAGTAAGGCAATACATATTGTTGCGATTCCCTGTTATCGGGTTTCGTCAATCGATATCCTTCAAGATATACTGAAAGATGGTTGTTTAAAAAACAATTTGGCTTTCCTATTAGCAAATCTAAGCTTTTTGTGTGACACCATAAAAAAAACTCGAAACATCCAAAAACCTGTTGTCTGAAACAGGGAGGTGCGTGCTGTGGAAATTAAACTTGACTCGCTACCAGGTTCAGAGGCACAATTACTAAGGGACAAATTCCAGAATGTGTTTGGGAAAAACAGTGGATATAAATAAATGTGTAAAGTTGCCTAAGTATTGGAGGGTGTGCGGATAGGTGAAATTGACGATGTATATGTTTGTAACATTCCTCTCTTTAAATATGCACGTCTGACGTCCTGTGATGTGGAAAGATCGTTTTCACAGTATAAGTCGTTGTTCAGAGATAATCGGCATGCATTTGTGATGGAGAATTTGGAGATGACCTTTGTTGTTCACTGCAATTCTTGGCCAACTACTATCACTCAAGTGTGGTTGGTGAGTACCTAGTAACATTTTTTTTTCAAGCTAAGTAAGGTATTTTTGTCACATTTAAAAATATATATATATTTTTTTTTATTTTAGCAAATATTTTCGTACTTTTTAACACATAAAAAATAAAAATACATTTAAATTTTTAGCACATAAAAATCCTCTCCCTAAAAATGAAACTACGTTTACAATGTTCTGTATTGACAATGAAACTACGTCTACAATGTTATATTCTGTACTGACATAATGAAACTACGTTTACAATGTTCTGTATTGACAATGAAACTACGTTTATACTGTTATGTTCTGTATTGACAATGAAACTACGTTTACAATGTTATATTCTGTACTGACATAATGAAACTACGTTTACAATGTTCTGTATTGACAATGAAACTACGTTTATACTGTTATGTTCTGTATTGACAATGAAACTACGTTTACACTGTTATGTTCTGTATTGACTTAATGAAACTCGGTATCATTTTGACCCATCTGACGGGAGATCACCGGTGTACATGGCCAAGAAGAATAAAGAAAAACTCAAATGAAGTTCCCAGGAATGCAAGAAGTGTTTTCGTTAGAGATGTGACAGAGTAAAGTCATGAAAATATTCTGATTTAAACACTTAAACGACAGTACACGTTAGTATTATTTTTAAGGTTTCAAAATGTGTATGCAATGAAATTTTATAGTCAACGTTAAGTCAACAATGCGTACTCAGCCTTTTTATCTGAATTTTGCTGAACATGATCTTCTAAAATATCTTCAATGTTCTACAGTTAAATTGGACACGATGAATACAGTTTATGAAATAACACGCTGCAAAGTGTTGTTATAACACTATGGGACCTTGTTTTTTATCCCATTTGTTTTGAATAACAGCAATTCGTTATTTACTACCCACTCAAACACTTGGATGACTATTCACAGACGATAAGAAAATTATATGGTATTAATGAAGTATTGTGTAAGGAAAACAAACTGTACTTCTTTGAAAAAATAAATTTCAATAAAACTCCAGATGACAACACTTCAGAACAATGGTTTGTAGTTTATAGGTTTATATTATTAGCCCAAACGATCTAGAAACACAATAACAGGAAGACTAAAAAGAGTGCAGCTGTAAATATTTTCAGTGTAATCTTTGACCAACAGCAGTAAGGAGAAGAAGAAAAAGAAGAATGACTAGACTACTCTAAGAGGAGGAGAGACGGAGTACAGATAGTGTAAGTTCTCTCTGATAGTTTGGGGTTATTACCACTATTCTGGATGGAAGGATTTTTTGTAGCATTTATAATTTTCCTCCGGGGACACCGGTATTGTACCCTAAAATAAGGTACGCTCAAAGAGTCTCAAGATATAACCAAATGTAAAAGTTGCATTTTACTGAAAAGCTTCAATTAAATATCCTTAAAGTAGTTAGAACAGAGGAAAAACTAAAAAGTGAGTTCCAACAATAAAGGTTTAGCCTATGGAGTATAAGAACTTCAAAAGATCCATTCGAAGCGCTTGGAAAGTTTCAGCGTCAAAGGTATAAAACGTGAGTTCAAATATGATATACTTTTGTGAAATAAAAACTTCAAAAGATCCATTCGAAGCGCTTGGAAAGTTCCAGCGTCAAAGGTATAAAAAGTGAGTTTCAATATGATATATTTTTGTGAAATAAAAACTTCAAAAGATCCATTCGAAGCGCTTGGAAAGTTTCAACGTCAAAGGTATAAAAAGTGAGTTCCAATATTATATATTTTTGTGAAATAAAAACTTCAAAAGATCCATTCGAAGCGCTTGGAAAGTTTCAGCGTCAAAGGTATAAATGATGATTTCCAATATGATATATTTTTGTGAAATAAAAACTTCAAAAGATACATTCGAAGCGCTTGGAAAGTTTCAGCGGCAAAGGTATAAAACGTGAGTTCCAATATGATATACTTTTGTGAAATAAAAACTTCAAAAGATCCATTCGAAGAGCTTGGAAAGTTTCAGCGTCAAAGGTATAAAAAGTGAGTTTCAATATGATATATTTTTGTGAAATAAAAACTTCAAAAGATCCATTCGAAGCGCTTGGAAAATTTTCAACGTCAAAGGTATAAAAAGTGAGTTCCAATATGATATATTTTTGTGAAATAAAAACTTCAAAAGATCCATTCGAAGCGCTTGGAAAGTTTCAGCGCCAAAGGTATAACAGGTGATTTCTAATATGATATATTTTTGTGAAATAAAAACTTCAAAAGATACATTCGAAGCGCTTGGAAAGTTTCAGCGGCAAAGGTATAAAACGTGAGTTCCAATATGATATACTTTTGTGAAATAAAAACTTCAAAAGATCCATTCGAAGAGCTTGGAAAGTTTCAGCGTCAAAGGTATAAAAAGTGAGTTTCAATATGATATATTTTTGTGAAATAAAAACTTCAAAAGATCCATTCGAAGCGCTTGGAAAATTTTCAACGTCAAAGGTATAAAAAGTGAGTTCCAATATGATATATTTTTGTGAAATAAAAACTTCAAAAGATCCATTCGAAGCGCTTGGAAAGTTTCAGCGCCAAAGGTATAACAGGTGATTTCTAATATGATATATTTTTGTGAAATAAAAACTTCAAAAGATACATTCGAAGCGCTTGGAAAGTTTCAGCGGCAAAGGTATAAAAAGTGAGTTCCAATATGATATATTTTTGTGAAATAAAAACTTCAAAAGATCCATTCGAAGCGCTTGGAAAGTTTCAGCGGCAAAGGTGTAAAAAGTGAGTCCCAATATGATATATACTGAAATAAGAACTTCAAAAGATCCAATTGAAGCGCTTCAAAAGCTTTAGCGGTAAAGGCCTAAAAACACGTTTCAATAAAATAAGGTTGGAAAATGGGTTCCGATGGAGTAAAGTCTGAAAAAAATGGGTAGTTTCAGAGTTAAATTCTGTCAATGAATGTTTCAAATACCTCAGGGGATTTCCAATTATTTCAAAACGAATTTCTAGTTGTTCAAAGAATCTCAAAAGTATGTTTTCATTGTGCAGTAGTCTCAGAAGCTGGTTAAAATTTGATTAAGTGCCGAAAATAAATACCAACTGAATAGAATCATAAAAACAGTTTTAAACAGAATAAATGTACTTCAATAAAACAAAGTGTCAAATTTAAGTTCCCATTAAATCATTTCCAATAGTATTTCAAAGTCCATGTCAAGTGTAAAAAAAATTAGAAGTAAAAATTCTCGAATTTAAGTCGAAATAATCCAATGTGCTTAACGGAAGTATAATTTATTTACTTAGAGTACAAAAATAGTACCGAGGCTATGGGGAGCATTTACCTGGCACTAGGTAAGGCATCTGTTGCTGATAGTAGCTTCCAAGTTGTGGCTGAACCCAATAGTAACTCGGCCTGAGTACAGGATAGTAGGCAGCAGAGGGTAGTTCAGCTCCGATAAGTTGGTATGGGTTATAGTAATGATGACGGCGACTCGACTTCATAATAAAGTGACGTCACACGACGCCGCGACGCCATACAGAAATCACCATCTCTAATTCCTTGCCTAGTTTTTTTAAATTTATTCTTAAATCCTCACACGGTACCACCAATGTATGAAACACTTTCCTTTTACTTAACAAAATCACCACAAACGTCACACATTCACGAAAATTCTTCTGCGCAGGTCGACACACGTTTTTGTTATTCCTCCAGGGGACACTGGCTAGGTACAAAATCTGGGGATATCACTAGATATTATGTTGGTACTACTGTATTTGGTGTCCTTGTAATTACGATGTCATGTGCGAATAGTGCAATAATATTGTAACTAACACTATTAAAGAGGGTTATAATAACTTTACATTAACAATTAGTGTTCAGGCGACAAAATGACACTGAATGACGAGAAAATGCAATATCCAGCAGGACAGAAAGCTTGTTTAGGACTAAATACTACGTTTCAAATTAACGATTATGAAATTCTACAATTATATTACGTATACACAAAGTGCACATACAATTCTGTGCAGAAATTGGCACCTTTAACACACTAGTACAAAGATTTTACATTAAAGAAATAAGATATTTTGATTGATTTGGTGTAAGTTTAAATCTCTTGATGGTATTGTGAAATGCAGACTAAAAACTATTACCACAACTGACATCACAGAAAAAACATTTTCCTATTAAAAGACGATAACGACAACACTTTTGAAACACCTTTTCTCACACAAAAATTGCCTGTCATTGGTTGCTAGTTCTTATAATGTTTATTCAGCGTTTTTTCCCCGTCAGTTCACAGTACATATTTTACTTTTAAAGCAGTTTTCTTTAAACACCGGCGTTTACCATTGGCACAACGAAGAAGATGCGATGTTAAATGCGCAAATTATGAGTAAAAACACAGTCGTTCTGTATTTACGTGGCTACAGATGCGGAAGTGTTCACACACAACACACGCAGGTCTCTATGCGAAGTAAGTCCTATCGCAACTAACGACGGGCGGATTCGGTTCTCGTGGAAGCGCTCCCCGTATGTGTGCTACTGTTTAAAACACAGCTCGGCACGGCACGGCTCAACGGGACGGCCAAGCCAGTACAAGCGCGAACAAAACACAATCAGCCAATAAAAAACATGAGATCTTACTATCGCTACGCAACAGTGAAACAGAAGAAAAACATCCAACTATATTCTTTCTATTATTTTGCTTATTGCTGTATAGTTTCGTCCAACTAACAGCTTCTGTATCTTCTACGTGCCTTTAAAGACTTCATTTTAAAGTCTCTTCATCCTGAAATACAGTACACACAATTCATTCGACTCTTCATTTACTGAATGCCACATTATTCTCTCATACGTTGGTTTCTCACAGCTCAAGTATAGTCTTAGTAAAACACAAAACTACCTTAGAGAGAGAGAGAGAGAGAGAGAGAGAGAAAACTCGTCCGACCTTAATTAAGGATGACTACGAGGATCCGGAAAGTAATAGCAAACAAATATAATCAATTAAATATGAATATTGTTATAAAAATAAAATGTAATAATTAAGCACCACTGTTTATCAATTATAAAATACAATCTTAGAAGATGACTATAAAATTATACTTATAAATAAAAGATTTTATTTAAAATTAGCATATCCTTAATTAAGGCCTTCTGAGTGGTATAAATGAAACTGTATAATCTGCAGGGAATCTTCAAGAATTTGCGAGATGATTTTTTGAATTTCAAAAGATGATATTGATAATTGTTTTAAAAAATGATATGTAAATTTTGGTAAAGAACTCCGAGCACCAAAAAATAAACCTGTCACTGACCAATTGAAGAGAGGGATGTTATACTTGGCACTAAGGTAGGGAATACAAGGTTCATAAATTGCCTCTTTTCCTGATCAACCTGATCAGCTTGGTTTAGATCTCTCTCCATGCTACGTTTTTTTTTAAGGTTGTGGTTGTAATCCATTGATCAGAGGACAATCGATATATCTTTCTGTGACTTTCAGAGCGTTTTCTTTCACTGTAAGATAACAAACTAATGTAATTTTCGCAATTCTATTCTTCAGCTATAAAAACATAGGGGAACCTGTTGTACCTAGACACAGGTTGTAGCCGAGGACCCGTCCACATTTAACAGACATGTTAGAAACAAAATAAAATATAGATTAAAGGATGTAGTATGAAAAGTGATGAACATTTTTATATATAGAGCGAAGTGTAAGTAATGTCATTAACTTCAGGGGATTATTCTTTGATTTATTCAAACAAAAAAGTTTATATATCTTGATTACATAACTTTTAACACTATATCACTTCGGAATATATATTATATGTCTTTCTCGTGTTAAATTTTACTGTCAGACATGGAAATTCTACACATCCAACCAAAACGCCAGAAACTAAACACACTAGGGCAATACGAAATATACAGACACACGAAAACACATCCAAACGAAATTCTCAACACACAACTCAATTTCAGAACACACACACTCATTGATTCCACATTACACTACACAAACACACCCCACAGGAAACAAAACAAAAGGCGCCAAGACCAGCAACAACCAGTTCTGAAGAAGGCCAATAGCAGGCCGAAACATGTTAACAAGGTACAGTAAAATTTAACACGAGAAAGATATATAATAAATATTCCGAAAAAAAAAAGTTTAATACATTTTTGCTCGTTTTTGCTTTCTTTGCGAGATAAAAAATCGTTTTAATATAAAAGATTTCATACCGTGTTTTGGAAAAGCCATTGATTTAATTCCCAATCTGCTCAGTCAATTTAAAAGAGCAGTGTATTATGATAACATAATTTTAGTTTTGTCCTTTAAATGTGCAGAAATTTGATCCGAACAAATGTAATTTTTCGTACAACAAAGGAATTTGCTATAATGCACACTTACATCGCAATATATTATTTAACAGTAAGTTATAAGATAATCTTCACCCGTTATAAACCAAAAATTTCAGACCTAGTCGTGATGTTTGAAAAACCCTCAGCAGCGGCGCGTAAGAAGAATTGCTAGGGAAGTAGACAATTTTTAAAACGATTGGCTCTCCCCCCCCCCAGAATGGTTCCAGTCAGGTGTAAGACGTGTGAATGAACTCTAGGTGTCTAACGAAAATTGGCAAGGTCCAATAATTCCGACAAAAAAATTGTTATTGATATTATTATATTATTATTATTATTTACTTTTATATTACCGGTTCTTCTGTATGGTTGTGAAACTTGGACTCTCACTCTGAGAGAGGAACATAGGTTCAGGGTGTTTGAGAATAAGGTGCTAAGGAAAATATTTGGGGCTAAGCGGGATGAAGTTACAGGAGAATGGAGAAAGTTACACAACACAGAACTGCACGCATTGTATTCTTCACCTGACATAATTAGGAACATTAAATCCAGACGTTTGAGATGGGCAGGGCATGTAGCACGTATGGGCGAATCCAGAAATGCATATAGAGTGTTAGTTGGGAGACCGGAGGGAAAAAGACCTTTAGGGGAGGCCGAGACGTAGATGGGAGGATAATATTAAAATGGATTTGAGGGAGGTGGGGTATGATGATAGAGACTGGATTAATCTTGCACAGGATAGGGATCGCTGGCGGGCTTATGTGAGGGCGGCAATGAACCTTCGGGTTCCTTAAAAGCCATTTGTAAGTAAGTAAGTATTATTATTTACTTACTGGCTTTTAAGGAACCCGGAGGTTCATTGCCGCCCTCACGTAAGCCCGCCATTGGTCCCATAGCCTGAGCAAGATTAATCCATTCTCTATCATCATATCCCACCTCCCTCAAATCCATTTTAATATTATCTTCCCATCAACGTCTCGGCCTCCCTAAAGGTCACCCATTAAATAGTGTGCATAATATACTGCCGTCTATAAGTAAAATCCTTTTAAGTCCTTTCTTTCACGAAATAAGATAGAAGTCAATTATAAGTACTTCAGTAAAGAGGTAAACTGCCTGCTCATTACGATAGTCATTTCTAACAAGTGAAGTATTTCGGATTACACAATGACAGTAATTTGATGAAATGTTCAACGAACATATCTTAAGTTTACATTTAACGAAGTGGTCATGCTTCTCCAAAAGCAACGGTTTTACTTTTTCTTGATATTTGTAAGAGAAGAGGGAAGTTAATGATATTCTACCTTATAATTTTCTAAAAGGTTAATGAATAATTTCTTTTCCTGTATTTGTAATTCATTCCGTCAATCCCCTTCCCTCACGATCTCGTATTTCAGGTAGCGGTCCAACGTTGCCTCGGGTTCTACTCGGTCTGTAACGTTACTATAATTTCCACGATCGTCATTACTTAAGTAACTGAAGTTGCATGGTCGCAGGGCTGTACAAAAGTGATACTGTATTCAATATAAAGTCGAGATGTGGACAGCAATAACTAGTAATCAAATAAAATGTAACCTTCACCAACCATAATACTGTCCGCCTACAAAAACTAAGTAAGAAATATTGTGCTTATTAGTATGTATGTATGTATGTATGTATGTATGTATGTATGTATGTATCTATGTATGTATGTATGTATGTATGTATGTATTTATTCACACTGCAATGGGTATATACCCGGTGGCAGTGGTAACTAATTACACTCAATAATGACAATAATAAACTGATTAATTAAAAATACAGTTAATAATAATACCAATAATTAATACTAACAATAATTTATAATAACAATAACAATAATAAAAATAATAATAATAATAATAATAATAATAATAATAATAATAATAATAATAATAATAGGGAATATCCTAAATTAAATGAAGCACGATCACTTAAAATAACATTTAAAATAAATCTAATTTGTATCTTAAACCTAAGTTCGAACTAAAACCCACGAGTATGATATGTTCATGTCTGCACAAGTAAGTTACCTTTCAGCACTACACTCATTTCGCTGTCAACTCACTCACTGCACTGGAACTACGACACATTTCACTGATTCTATCCTGATTTCACTAACACTTCAAAAACATTTCACTGTTCAAATACTTTGCACTGCCACTATAAACTATGAAGCTTCACTGACAGGAACACGTTTCACTGACACAACACACTTCACTGACACAACATAATTCTTCACTGATACAACACTTCAATAACAAAATATAATTTACATCCTTTACATACTGTGTATAATTACCGTCTATCAGTAAAGTCCTTAAGCCTATTTTTAAATACGTTTTTGGTTGTTGGTAAAGCCTTTAGTAAGTATCGCCATATGTCTACAAAAATCATTAACTTTTTTTTTAAATAAAATGGGTGGTATGTATTAAAGGGATGGTGGATCGAAAAGCAGAAATGTGAAGGTCCCCTATAACTAGGAATTGTAAAGTTGGCTGACAAATAAATATCAAATATATCGTTGGTAACGATAATTATGAAGCATCGGTAGAAAGAGGAAACGGAAAATGGAAATACCACCATGAGTAAGTCTTCTCTAGTAGGCCTACTATAATTTTTATCAGAAATTCGCATGATTTGAACTCAGGAATGCACGATAAAATATACAGTCCAAGAAGAAAACAGATTCAACAACCTTTAGGCTAACGATAAGATTTGTCAGTCTCCTACAAAAATTATTATCTAAAGAAAATTATATTTTATATTGCGTAGCTCACTGCTCACACGAAATAGTAATATACGTTACAAGAGCGGTATGTTGACGTTTTCATGGTCGAGGAAAAGATTGAAAAAGCGAAACATATTGCAGCAATAACATCGGCATCTGGAATGTTGTTGATTTTTTCACGGCTTCCTTAATGTTACTTGTATCAGGAATGCAGTAAGTTTCGTGGAGTAGTAGACTTTACTTAATTTTTGCAAATATTTAAAAACAATAATTAACATTGCAATTTAGGTGAAATTGCAGTGGTAAGTTTCCAATTTATAATTATTACTATGTTAAACGTCTCTAAAAATAATATGTTAAAAGCCTAAAGCAGTAAATGAATGTCGCGCTTAAGCGGTAAGAAGAGGGAAATTGTTATGTGTGTTACGTTGGGAATACTGAATGTGGTATTTCACACTTACCGCGTATTGGTTCTGTGCGGAAAACAAGCAAATACGCACGATCTCGCACAAAACAATTAATGAATATTTCCATCAGTCTTTTCCAGAATAAACGTAATAAACGTTGGATATGGAGGAACCGAAATGAAATCAAAGAATTCGCTCGCATACTGGAAACAATTTTAAAAAATTGAATTACGTCACAACACGTTCCAAGCGGAATTTGTTGAAGAGAGAAAACTAAGCACAAATTCTCCCACTTTACTACAACAAAATCCAATTCCCTCACTGCAGGCCCACCTGTTGCTGTCCTTAAAATACTGGTAAGAAGCAACAATAAACTGAAAAATTAATCAACCAATTAACTAATGTTCTAACTAAATAAGGAACGTAATAACCAGTGAAAGAATTTAACACACCGACCAACAAAGATACAAATTGGAAACCAAGTCATTTACTTACTAACAAATTACTAGTACGTAAAATTTATCTGCATATCATCAGTTAAGTACAAGATCTCATTATAACAATTTACTCATTATACTCTACCACAAGACATCTTTACATTATTCATCTTATACAGTTTCAGTTGCTAGAAATTGGAACTCGCTTCTGAGTGATGTAAGGGGTTGTTGGACAATAACTTCATTTAGGTCAAAATTACATAAATTCTTACTTAACAGATTAATTGCTGATTAATATTTGTTACTTATAATGAAACTAACATCTGTCCATTCTTATTATTATCATTAATTTCTCTAAATAGATTTACAAAACCTCTAATGGCAATTACATTAATATTCTCATTATAGAAATATATTTTAGATTTATATATATTTTTTTTCCTTCCTGTAACATAGTCCTAGTAAGCTTATATTAAATTAATTTTCATAATTTCACTAGCTATCTCAAATTAATTATAATTGTTTAAATTAAATTAGCTCATAAATTAAGTTGCTACTTTACCTTATAGGTTTTTATAAATTTAAATAAATATGTAGTCTACTAGTCTTTAATACTTAACTGAAGAATATAGCTGGAGAACCCTTTAAGTGTAGTGTAAATATTTGTAATTTAAATATGTATTGTATTGATTAAGGCTGGTTGAGTGGAAGAGAAGGCCTTATGGCCTTAACTCTGACAGCGAAAATAAATTATTATTATTATTATTATTATACATTAATTAAATAAATAATTACATCGCCAATTAATTGACTCAACTATCAACAGGGGAATTATCACGCAAACAACCAACCATCCACCAAATTAATTATTGGCAGATAATGAACTTATAAACAGGGAAAACTCAAGGAAGATGAAAGACACAAACTTGCTGTTAATGTTCTCATGCACCAACCGGTGGCAGCACTGTCCCCGTGGTGTGAGGGTAATTGACTGTGGCCAAATGTGGCTGCGAAGCCGCCTTGTTTTATTGACTTCCACTTCCGTTATTTTGTAACCCACGTGCACGTGCCTTCACAAGTACTTGGATTAGCCGTTCATACTTGAAAGTTCACAGCACGGTGCTTAATCTGAAACAGGACTACCTCCTCATTGCAACGGCCATAATATGTCGTGAGAGACCCAAGGTACACAGCTGCATTCAATATGACGGCAGTACGGAAATACGTGAGTATGTGATAAAGCAGTAAGTCTAGACCTCGGGTTTCATGTTGAATGCCAATTTTTTCTGTCGGGACAAACTAAAACTAGTTAAATATCTTCACATTTTATATAAAATATGAACATTTCAAAGCGGTTTTATGGTGCGCCTAAATATGCCAACTTTGTCCAATGGCACCTATTTTTAAGGTTTTAGAGTCTAAAACGATTAGGGGAAAACACGGGAATTATACTGGAAGCAAGTAAAGAAATAGGTTTGGAAATAAATCCCGAAAAGACAAAGTAGCCTATATGATTATGTCTCGTGACGAGAATAATGTACGAATTGGAAATATAAAAATTGGAAATTTATCTTTTGAAGAGGTGGAGAAGTTCAAATATCTTGGAGCAACAGTAACAAATATAAATGATACTCGGGAGGAAATTAAACTCAGAATAAATATGGGAAATGCCTGTTATTATTCGGTTGAGACGCTTTTATCATCCAGTCTGCTGTCAAAAAATCTGAAAGTTAGAATCTATTAAACAGTTATATTACCAGTTGTTCTGTATGGTTGTGAAACTTGGACTCTCACTTTGAGAGAGTAACATAGGTTAAGGGTGTTTGAGAATAAGGTGCTTATGAAAATATTTGGGGCTAAGAGGGATGAAGTTACAGGAGAATGGAGAAAGTTACACAACACAGAACTGCACGCATTTTATTCTTCACCTGACATAATTAGGAACATTAAATCCAGACGTTTGAGATGGGCAGGGCATGTAGCACGTATGGGCGAATCCAGAAATGCATATAGAATGTTAGTTGGGAGGCCGGAGGGAACAAGACCTTTAGGGAGGCCGAGACGTAGATGGGAAGATAATATTAAAATGGATTTGAGGGAGGTGGGATATGATGATAGAGAATGGATTAATCTTGCTCAGGATAGGGACTAATGACGGGCTTATGTGAGGGCGGCTATGAACCTCCGGGTTCCTTAAAAGCCAGTAAGTAAATAAGTAAGTAAAAGTCTAAAATTGCCTATTTATATTTGCTACATATATATATATATATTTTTTTTTTTAATTTTCGTCTATCAGTGAAAGAGAAAGTTCTGAATGACAGGGGTGGGTATGGTTCAAATATCCTGTAATAATTTGGTTGTAGGAATGAAGAAATTCCTGGAAGGCATCTCGTTTTGTGGAGCATTTGACCAGACAGTAGGAATATGATGAATCGGGAGGCTGTAGTTCTCCCTAAAGAAATCAGCATGGCAAATATTGTTAGATTTAAATTTGCATCCATTGCTTCGGTATCATGGGGAAGAATTTTTTTCTTATGAGGACTCGAACAAGAATTCATTCCCTAACGCGAGTCTAAGTAACAGGCAGGGACATCATTTGCAACACGTGACTGAAAGAAGATTACCCTGTTCTACGTATATGCAATGGGGTGAAGAATCATACTGATTTTTACAATCAGCTGTTTTGTTTCAGATTAGGTCTACTTCCCTTATAAATTTTATACAGAGGTCTACTATCATTTTAATTTGTAGAAATATTACAATATCCATCAATAACCTGTTCTGCTTTATCATGTATCATCTTACTCCATACGTGGTGGAATCGTTTTGGTCAGTAGGAAGAACGTAGCAATTTATTAAAGAGTTCGTTCAATAATTCATTTCTCAAACGAATGTGTAGTTAAAGAGGTTTTTATCATTAAAAAAATTAATGCAACTACAACTTTCAAGCCTGAGTTTCGAACTATAAGCCTACCTTGAAGAGGGAAAAATCTTACGTGTTGCATCATCCACGGAATTGCCTTACATTAACGAATAGATCAATAATCAACAAATCAAGCACCCAACCACATACTAACTGTCCACCCACACTTTCCGTAATCCAGCGACATAATTAAGTAATATATTAACAAATTAATCAATTAATTTAAAGATTGTCTGTAGGTATGACTGTGTGGATAGCGCGTGGCTTCCCAACGAAGCGGTCCGAGGTTCGATTCCCGGCATGGACTGTGTCCATAGTCTTGCAATTGTCCTGTGATGTCTCAGAGTCTCGCCGATCCTTTGACCTGGAAGGCTCACATTTGTGAGATTTCTACTGTGCGGATCAGAATCTCTTCCCTACTCGGAGTTGTGTAGCTCGGGTAAAAGGGGAGGGTGAGGGCAGAGTAAGGAAGAAATAATTTATAAATTAATGCATTTACCAAATCAACTAGCAAACCAAATACGAAACAAACAAAACTGCTTATCAATAACTCAACGAACGAAGAACTCATACAACATATTAATTTAATAATCAGCCAATCAACCAAGTGAAAATGAATTTAATCGATCAATTAAAACAAGTGGCTAATGACAAAAAAAAAACTTTATGCTCGACCATGCCGAAATGTAATAATTATACACCTGGTAGCAGACCTTTAATGCATGCCATTAAAGTACACCTACTCATACAGGTGTTCAGCCAATCATAACTCAGCTTACAGGTGTTCAGCCAATGACATGTCAGCTTTGTACTGTTATAAAACCGCAAGTATAGATTATTCTCGGATATGCAATCGAAAGAGAATTAGCGAAAAGTCACGGAGGCTGGAAATCCAATACTGTCGCAGAAGGTTATGTTCTGTTACTATAATAATTAGCGATAATTGTAAATAATATTCAAATAAATTCAATTTGTCATCTCGTTTTTCAATGTCGAATTCAATAATCAAGGTTATATCAAGTTTAACGGGATTACATCAAGGTCAATGACATTATTGTTCCTCGGAAAAAATCAATACTTTCGCGTCTGGGCACATCTCACAATTCACGACCTAGAACAAGGTCACTTCTGATCTTGTCAGATACAAGTAAAATGTATACATCTGAATAATTTCAAGTTAGAAATATGGTCGAGCATAAAAAGTCGTATGAAACTTGCCTATAATGGTAATTAGAAGCTCGTATGAATATTATGAAACTCGCTTGCGCTCGTTTCATAAACATCCATACTTGCGTCTTAATTACTATCATTATAGGCTCGTTCCATAATGTACTATTACTAAATTAACACATGTATTAATTTCTCAATTAACTGGTCAGTAAAATAATCAACTATTTAAATAACCTACGAATTAATAATACCTGTAACTGGTTAATTAACCAAACAACAAACCATGTACCTAACGAACTAGCCAAACAAAGACTGTCTAGAAAAAAAATGAATTCGATAAGGACCAATGCAGCATTAGGGGTGATACGCCCTTCATATCCCGTCCAATCCAATCGAACTAATCAAACCATTAACTAAATGTGTTTCGTAGCAGCGGGGCTGGTTTTGCAGTAATGTGGCGTGTGATGCATCAACATGGAAGCTGCGTATTTTCTGCATACTTCGCAACACAAATGCAACCCAATTCTTCAACCGGTATACAATACTGATGGTACTTACATGTGTTCAATGAAACACGAAGCCCACTAAAGGTACATCATTCGATAGGTACTCACCTGGAAAGAAAGAAAGAACAGCAATTTTAATTACTTCATTAACCACTTCCATGACAGTTTGCCTGCAATGCCATTACTACTTAACATAACAATATTACATATTATGTAAACAGCGAATAGGGATTATAGAGAATGGACACTCAGCGAATTTTCCTGTTTTGTTTCTCTGTGCGCCGGAGTTTAGTTCCACTTTCAAGCGCTAGAGGTTAGTGTAATCGAGCATACGCTAAGATAATAATTGAGTACAGAGTTGAGACACAGGATCCAAACATCGCCTACCTTATTGCATAATCCAGTAACGCTTTGCTTCAAATAAATTCAAGTTAACAGCTTTTCATTCTTTCTCAGTGGCAAACTAGTTGTAATAATAATTGTTTATATTTTATATATAATAAATTATATTATAAAATAATATAATACATTACATAGGTCAGTTTCTATCTGATGCTTTTCCAATTCACTGCGAGCTAAAGCAGGGAGATGCACTATCACCTTTACTTTTTAACTTCGCTCTAGAATATGCCATTAGGAAAGTTCAGGATAACACAGAGGGTTTGGAATTGAACGGGTTACATCAGCTTCTTGTCTATGCGGATGACGTGAATATGTTAGGAGAAAATCCACAAACGATTAGGGAAAACACAGAAATTTTGCTTGAAGCAAGTAAAGCGATCGGTTTTGAAGTAAATCCCGAAAAGACAAAGTATATGATTATGTCTCGTGGACAGAATATTGTACGAAATGGAAATATAAAAATTTGAGATTTATCCTTCGAAGGGGTGGAAAGATTCAGATATTTTGGAGCAACAGTAACAAATATAAATGACACCCGGGAGGAGATTAAACGCAGAATAAATATGGGAAATGCGTGTTATTATTCGGCTGAGAAGCTTTTATCATCTAGTCTGTTGTCAAACAGTCTGAAAGTTAGAATTTATAGAAAACAGTTATATCACCGGTTGTTCTTTATGGTTGTGGAACTTGGACTCTCACTTTGAGAGAGGAACATAGGTTTGAGAATAAGGTGCTTAGGAAAATATTTGGGGCTAAGAGGGATGAAGTTACAGGAGAATGGAGAAAGTTACACAACACAGAACTGCACGCATTGTATTCTTCACCTGACATAATTAGGAACATTAAATCCAGACGTTTGAGATGGGTAGGGCATGTAGCACGTATGGGCGAATCCAGAAATGCATATATAGTGTTAGTTGGGAGGCCGGCGGGAAAAGGACCTTTGGGGAGGCCGAGACGTAGATGGGAAGATAATATTAAAATGGATTTGAGGGAGGTGGGATATGATGGTAGAGACTGGATTAATCTTGCTCAGGATATGGACCAATGGCGGGCTTATGTGAGGGCGGCAATGAACCTCCGGGTTCCTTAAAAGCCAGTAAGTAAGTAAGTAAGTAAGTAAGTAAGTAAGTAATAATAATAATAATAATAATAATAATAATAATAATAACAACAACAACGAACATCGTAAATTAAATGAATTAAATTAATTCTGTCAAGAGTTTCATAATACAATGAAGACAGGAAGAGACAAAGCTTCCATAGCCTATTATCAACAGTGATACATTATATAGTAAATCCTTCATCCAATGCAAGGAAATCAAACGATATCATCAGAGTTTTCAGAGCGCAAAAAGTGTCAAATGTATGGGTATATAAACCGTATTGTAGACTCAGAAACAAAATTTGGGCCACTTGAATTTTCCAAGTTTCAGTTATATCTTACTGAGTATGCGCAGTATCTTATAACTGGAACTTGGAAAATTCAGGTAGCCCAAACTTTGTTTCTGAGTCTGTATACTAGAATATTTCTGACAATTCAGGTGGCTCTCATTTTATTTATGGGTCTGTACTCTAGAATATTTCTCACGTATTCCTTATTCCTATTGCTTCCATTTCAAAAGTACGAAGTTAACTGTATTGAGGTTTATCAATTTCAGTTGTGAGGAAGTCATTTAGAAAGGGTATCCCGTTATAGCTGAGGAAGTCAAACTAGGAAAGGTAACCCGTTATAACAGGTTATTTTTGACAAAGCTCTGTTATGTTTCCTTGGAAATGTAATTAGTGTAGGATTGTAAACGTTTATAGAAACTTCGCCCTTTTACAGTACTATCACAGCTACAATCGCCATAATTACCATATCTCCACTACTGACATCACTACTGCAGACATTATCATATTCACTATTGTCACCACAGCCATTATGATTATCATCGAGTCGGCCTGGGTAGAATAGTCGGTATAGCGCTGGCCTTCTGTGTTCGAGGTTGCAGGTTCGATCCCGACACAGGTTGATGGCATTTAAGTGTGCTTGAATACGACAGGCTCATGTCAGTAGATTTACTGGCATATAAAAGAACTCCTGCGGGACAAAATTCCGGCACATCCGGCGACGCTGATGTAACCTCGCCAGTTGCGAGCGTCGTTAAATAAGATATAATTTAAATTTTTGCATTATCGTCGTTACTACGACCTTCACCATCACTATCACCGTAATCGCCATCACAGCTATCATAATCACCACCTTCATAACTATCGTCATCGCTAGCATCATCATTATGATCACCACTGTCATCACCATCATCAGTATCATCGTCGTCGTCATGCCATAGCTGATGATTCAGGCATAGACTGCGTAATCAACGAATTGCTTCGGTTGCTTACTCGAAGTTCATAACATCCTACAGAGTTCGTCTTGTGAGAAAATGCCATGGAGTTACTTCTCAAGTCAGTAATGTGTTTCCACATGGATTTATTCGACATAACAGTTACACTTACAGAATTTATCCCTAAACTAATTGCACAAGTCTCTTTAACTATGTGCTTTCCTCAATAGACGTTACTTAGTGGGTTTCGTCCCCTCAGCTTAAATTAGATTCTCCATAACATACACAGATTAGGAGTAATATTGAAGTAGTACTTTCAAGACTAATAAAAAATGTCATTAAAATCTATAAATAACCCTGATATACTTTTAAGTGAAACATGCGTTGTAACTTCTTGTTTAAGTATAAAAAAGAAATATATAAGGAAAGAATGGCTCCAAGCGGTCTACCCACCATAAACTTTGTAGAACTTTACATGGATCTAATTTTGACTTTTGTGGTTACGTATAAGTTACAGGTCAACACAACGCAAGAAGCAGCTAAATCCATAAGCAATGGACATCTTTATTTAAAGTCCTTTTCACTATAGAGATAAAGATGATGATATGGGGCAGTTACTCAGTAAGAATAGTAAATAAATCCGAAGTACAGGTAGTAAGAAAAAATCTCTTCACCGCTCATTTGCACACTACAAATGTAAAGTGATTGACTCAGGACCCTTTCAATAGATAGAGAGATGATTATATGGTGAGCTTCAATGCACTGGAAAACAGTTTGTAGGCCTATTTGTTCGTCCATTGAGAAATGTTAAAAAGGCAGATGACACCCGGACAATTGAAAGCAGCGATGTTTATTTTCAGAATATTGTATAAACTCAACTTCGACCTTTCCGTGATCACGTTGCCATAGCAACCGAACCGCTGATAATTCATCAGACTGTGTTTAATATACAGCCATGCATTATACAAGATTAAATTACAGTGGAGCCTCAATTGTAGGCAGTTCGATTCTAGGATGGAGCACATCGACTCAGAGCTCAGCCACCTTACAGGGTCCGCAAGAACAATGTTCACTATTTGAGGTTCTCATTGTACATCGTAATTTTACCAACAGAGAATCGAGGCAATTTCGTAAATTAGATCGCAAGAATGTAACAAAAGGCTATTATCATAGATCCAACTATACGCATGGAGAGAGATCTAAACCAAGCTCATCAGGTTGATCAGGAAAAGAGGGCCATTTATGAATCTTGTATTCCCTACCTTAGTGCCAAGTATAATTGGTCAGTGACAGGTTTATTTTTTGGTGCTCGGAGTTCTTTACCAAAATTTACATATCATTTTTTAAATAATTATCAACATCATCTTTTAAAATTCAAAAAATCATCTCACAAATTCTTAAAGATTCCCTGCAGATTATAAAATTTCATTTATACCACTCAGAAGGCCTTAATTAAGGATATGCTAATTTTAAATCAAGTATTTTATTTGTAAGTACAATTTTATAGTCATCTTCTAAGATTTTATTTTATAATTGATAATCAATGGTGCTTAATTATTACATTTTATTTTTATAACAATATTCATATTTAATTGGTTATATTTGTTTTGCTATTAATTTCCGGATCCTCGTGGTCATCCTTAATTAAGGCCGGACGAGTTATTTCTCTCTCTCTCTCTCTTAAAAATGAATTTATTGCGGTTGAATTTAAACTCTGATAAATAAATGGACGATTATTAAAACAAGGAAACATTTTAAACTTTTGTGACATCTTTTTCACGAAACAACTTTGGACTCAAGGGGCCATATTCATAGACATTCTTAGCGCGGGCTTCCGGTGGATGATCAGCGAACTAACTTTTTCGTATTCATAAACCAGTGTTAGCGATATGATATGATATGAATCCTGTACAAGTAACCAGTCGATAGCCGGGGCTAGTTTAGCACGCTCGTAGCGCGGGCTAGCGAAATGTCTATGCATAGCACCCTAGAGGATTAAAAGATACTCATAAATAAAATAAAGTTAATTATTGCTTCTACCACCGCATAAAATATACTTCCTTTATATATAGTATATACTGATCCTTTTGAGAGAGCAAAGAAAGAGCATAATCTCTCCATTGTTTATAGCTGGTCTCTTTACTGGTTTTTCTATTTTCAAGAATTGAACTGGAAATAGTATTAAAATCACTTTTGCCAGCAGTACTCCTCTTCGACTTCGCTAATGTACTCTCTGGTATGAACAGTACTACAGCTAAACTAAACTGGATAAAGCATCAGCACGTAGAGCCGAAAACCCGGGTTCAAATCCAGTGCCGGAGAGAATTTTTCTCCGTTCCATTACTCTTTCATTACTATGTTTATGTATACTGTAGGCTATGGTACCGTTTATTTCTTTGTGCGTGTTTTTTCTTCTTATTCTTTTTAAACTTTATGTGTAATTACATTAACAGTTTAATCACTTGTGATTATTATTATTATTTTTCTTCTATCCAGTTTTCATTATTGGCCACACCCGACCTCAAGCATCTGGTTTTTTCGGGTGTGACCCAGTTACCTTGTATTTATACAATAAATTGTAATATGTAGGCTATTTTACTATGAGACTGGTAATCAATTTCGAATTTTCAAGAATGTTCATATACGAGTACAGTATTACAATAGTATTGTAAAATATTTGTTATTGAATGGAATTTTTGCTTGCAATAAAATCTTTGTAAATCTCTTTTGTAAAGTAAAAAAAAAACATACATTTCTATTGTGACAGGTCATGGCTTCACAAGATCGTACCTTCACAGATTCAAGATTATTCCAACACCAACGTGCCCTTGCAGACTAAAAGAAGAACGGACAGTCAACCATATAATATTAAGATGTGCCACAGTGACAAAAGAAAGAAGAATCCTACGAGCTAATATAATACGCACAGGTCAAACCTGGCCTCCACCTTTTGATCAGTTCACAACAACATACCTCAAAAGCTTCAGAAAATTTATAAAATCCATAGAATTTGGCAAAATGTAACAGCAATTGAAATTGGAAATAATATAAACAATGATGGTAACCTTAAATAGAAGAAGTACAATTAGGCAACACATGTATCTATAAGAATTTCAAGATCTCAATCAAAATTGTAAATATCTTGTTCTCATGTCATAAATTATGTAACTAATTATTGTAATATTTTATGTAAAGCATGTAGCATTACTCCAATGTAATGGAGCATGCTGATATACAAAAAAATACATACATACATACACACATACAAACATACATACATTACATACATACATGCGCTTGAGATTTCTGACGTCTTCCAGCATGCGTAAACGTTTTTACAGTTTTATCTTGAGATATCTATTAATTTTTCATATTCCTATAATTTATTTCCCATTAACAAAATTATTCAAGATCATTGTCAGTGGCTATTACTTCTGCTTTGCAGTTTTAAAGGCATGGTATACATTTCACACTTTCGGTTTTAATGAACTTGTATATGAATCCTATAGATTCAAAATCCCCTATATCCATTTTCACAAATTGAAGAATTTTGACAGTAACTGGTGGCAAATAGAGAGAATTTTCAACCTAACAATGACTTTTAATAAAGCATTTTCTTTAAATTTAATGGCTTTTCGAATTCGAACTATATAAATCATAAGAATTCATTCTTAGCAAGCAATATGTGGGCATAAATAAATCATGAATAAAATGGTCTTTAGGGGTTTTGAATCTAGAGGATTCATATTACAATTCCACTGTATGCCATGAACCATTGGAGCCCAACAGGCCAGCTGGCCCAATCCCCGAGCATGAAGATGGCGATATGATAACGCAGCAACAGAGACATTCATATTGAAAGTATATGCTACAGAGCTACTTAATCAAATACAAATCTCCCAGTTTATATCGGAGTTCAAAGCTAAGTATAATATTTATTGGTAAGTATCATCACATGCAGACCATGCTCAAACATTCAACAGCTTTTTACCTGGCTTGGGTTCGTACCGCACTGGAAACCTCCTTGGACGATATTTCTTCACGTCGGATGGCGACACTTTGACTCTTTTTATATCGTCTTGAAGGTCGTCAGTCTCCGCAGTTAGTCTCTTCGACATTAAATACGTATTTATATGCGCGCCTAAACTATCTAACAACGGAAACATAAGACAAGCACTTCAACAAAATATTCACGACGTATGACAGTTTTACCTAAGATGTATTGTTATTGAAGATTTACACTCAGGGAGTAGAGTGCGCTAAATGAAACTTTTAACTAGAAAACAGACAAACACAGACGATGTCCGGCTGCAATGTGAAACGTGTTCAAGTCTTCTGGGTAGAAACGTTTGTGATGTCTTATCTCTGATAGTCCTGCCATCCTAGTCAGATTTCTCCTGTAACTGTTTACTCTGGCTGAGTCACCCTTGTCCAATACTATTATCAGCCCCTTAAAATCGAGCACAAATCTTATTCCTTAGTTTCTCCTTCTCTCTAAACGTTTTCTCACTATTATCAACATTCGCCATATTCAGTTATCATTAATGATCATCGTCATTGTCGCCGCCTCATCATTATCGCCGTTGTAGTATCATCATCATCATCATCATCATCATCATCATCATCATCATCATCATCATCATCATGTAGGGCTACATATCAGTTGATATCAGCCAGAACCTCAATTAGAGTTACGTAATGAATTATTAATAAGAAAACTATATATCGCTTTAATACCACAGTCTACTATATTCTCTTTCTCTTCGAAATCTTGAACTCTTCTATTCCTTCGTACCTGTCGTCTCGCTTCACTTACCTTTCTTCCCACCATAATCTCAACACACGCTCTCGTCATGAAACAATACTAACAATACCATCCCATCGCACCTCCTCATACTCATCTTCTTTCACAATAGCCCTGCCAAGACTCTGGAATTCGCTACCTGCTAGCATCAGGGACTGTCGAAATAAAATTGAATTCAAACGAAAACTTACTAGGCACTTGGTCAGTAATTGATTACTTGTAAATAGTTTCTTTAATCTATCACAAAATATTTCAATATTCAGTAATTTCATCACTATACAATTTTGTTATTCTAGATTTAATTTGTAATTCAGTAAATATAAAATATTCTTTGTTTCTCTATGATAAATTATCTAGCTTTAATTATTCAGGTAATCTTTTCGTACTTTGATTTTATTGTAATTGTAAATTTAATACTAATTGTAATATTATTTGTAATTGTAATTGTAAATTTAATACTAATTGTAATTTTATTGTTGATATTGTAGTTGGAATCTCCTGGTAGAGGGGCAGAGAAGGCCTGACGGCCTTATCTCTACCAGGTTAAATAAATAAATACTACTACTACTACTATATACAGTCGCGAAGCTTGAGGTGATTTTTTGCAAATCTCGTGATAAAGTGCTCCAAGCGGTTAGCAACTAGAAACAATAGACTGTCCACGGTCGACTTTCGACTGTGTCGTATTTCCATCGAATGCTAGCTCGTTGCGTATTTCACATTGATGCTTGTGAAATGTTCGTTATTGGTTGTAATGAAAATGTTAATGGCTAAAATACAATAATTGGAATAATAATATTTTACTAGAGACGTAGAAAAATTAAGTTTGTTTTAATGAAATTTATTGATCACGTTTTATTTTCAATTCTGGTGGGATTATTATTGCTTAGGCCTACTTTTTTTCTTCAAAGGATATGTTTTTAATTATAGCTGTTCATTTTGTTGTTATTTTTATTTGTTACTTTACTAGAGACGTAGAAAAAGTCTGTTACAATAAAATTTATTGATCACGTTTTATTTCCAATTCTGGTGTGATTATTATTGCTTAACCTCATCCCACTTTGTTAACTACGTAAGCCTACACTACAAGTACAGGTACACGTAAGTTACTGCATTAATTCATATTTCCATTATTATTGTTGTAAAGGGAAATGAAAATTAATATTTATTGGTTTCATAGTTAATTATCGCTATAATCTTGAATGAGTGAAGCGATTATAGTAAATTTCAGTTCGTTTTGCACAAACAAAAATAATATTAACCTATTTCTTGCAGGTATCTTCGAGTTTATGGTGGAATTTAATATACTTCATTAAAATAATAAATTAACTTTATGCATTTAATATTTCAATAATGGAAGGAAGGTGTTAATTTTTCGAAAAGAACACGACAACGAAAGTATAACATATTTTGTCGTCTACTAGAGAGAGATCTGCGATGATGAGGCGATAGTAGCGATCCTAGTGATGGGCAACTACCATGTTTGCATTTTTACTACATATTGAGCTTCGCGACTGTATATAGTAGATTGTGTTAATACCTTTTCTTTTCGTTTCCATCTCCTTTCCTGAGACGCGTTCATTTAGTATATATTCAACAACTGCTATGTTTCAGATGATATGATCCAGCTTCAAATCAACAGTTCGCTACTGAAAACAATTTAGTGAAAAAAAAGGAAGACGAGATTCAAACAGAAATCCTTTGAATCAGAAGTTGAAATGTTTCTTATTAAACTGCAAATGCATTAGTAATATCTCAGCTGCGGATTTATGCCTATATGCCTATTTTAATTCTTAACCTGAAGGCGGAAGATTTTAGGTTACATATCCATTTTAAGACATTGTGAGTATTATCTGTAAATTCTATAGTGGCTATAATTGTCTATTTCACTTGTAAATGCCTATTTGCTTATAAATGCCTAAAAGTTGCCTAAATATCCATATTATGTATTATACTTGAATTTACTGACCATTCTATCGATATTTTTTGAATCTGTAATTTGTTTGTTTTTTATCTAGTAGAGGGAAGTGATATAAAACTATCGATAATTCTGTGTGTTACGTTTTACTGCCAGCAGAGCGCGGAGAAATCGAATAATTTAAAATCAACCAATAAGAAAAAATATATTTCGAAAGCCGCATGGATCATTGTGGTAGTTGACTAGGGTAGTTGTTTTAAACTGTGTATCCGTTTTGTGAGTTTGTGAATTGAGTATGGAGTTGAGTTTTCTGCTGTAATACGTGAAGTATACCGTGAAGATATGCCAAAACAAAAGTCATCAGAAGCACTGATTGGAAAATACATTGACATTACTGCGTTCCCACTGGTTTGGTCCCCAGCTGAGATTGGATCCCTGAAGTATTGCCCCATCACTTCATGTGAAGTGGAAGGGAGTTTCTCCCAATTTAAGAACATTCTTACAGACAATAGACATCAGTTATCATTACAACATTTGGACGAATATTTAGTTATTCGCTGCCATAATGACATTCCTATAGAAAGTAATGTATAATGCTACTACGGTATGGTCGTGTTAGCCGTTGAGAATTAGAAATTTGTTAGTGCCTTTTTAAATGCCTATTTTTAGAATTTTGAATGCCTATTTTGCCTGCCTATTTCAACTGTTTTTAGTGCCTAAAAATGCTCAGCTTGATAATAACCAAAGCTCGGAACTTGGGGACTTGTGTGTCGAGTGCATGAGTAAGGTTACGGGTACAACGTACACAAAGCTCACGCTGCAAGTGCTCAGGGACAGTCGTGTGTACTAAGAAAGTGGTCACATCGAATGACAGGAAGACGGACGACGAAACTGTGTCGTGTCGAAGCCATTGACATTCAGATAATTAATTAGAGATAAACGGTCTGTTTGAAAATAAGAAAATACGTATTATTCGAATGGGTATTGTATATGTTTGAAAATATATTTCTTAAAATTTAGGTACAGAATTTCGTGGAGGAATTCTGAGGAGATACATTATTTTCTTCGAATGGAGAGTTTATATTTTGTAACTTGTGTCAAACACAAACTAGAGATTGGAAACGGGCATTCATTGAAATACATTGTAGTCCCGTAAATCGGTGGAAAATTTGTCCATAGCCATGGATCAAGTCGTAGTGGAACCTTCCCTAGTAGTGACATAGAAATTAAAAACTATTTTCGAGACAAATTTAGGATACTTATCTTTCTCAGATACGACATCAGCTAGCAACTACTGAAAATTGAACAGGAAACAGTGACAGTGAAAACATTCAATACTTTATTTCGGCCTAAGACTTTATAATACAATTACAAACCATTTCACAAATTTGAATTTTTTTAAAATTGAAGCTTTTAAAAAATAAATTTGTAAAATTATCCACGATATAATATAATATTTACAAATGTATTTTTTTTACCTTTTATTTCTGTCTACTATATTCTTGTCTTTATTGAATATCACTGGCTTCTGTCGAATTGTCAATTTATATTAAATGTGTATTTTTCTCTCTTTTTCTCTTTATTCTTTATTCTTGCTCTTGTGTTGTATTTATTGGTTTGAATTAAGTTACTTACTGTATTTAGTAAACTGTCCTTGTAAATGTTATGTTATATTATTGACTAAGACCACACTGTACACGAGCCTGGCTCTTACGGTAGTGGCTAGAAACATTTTTGTTTTATAAATGTAATTTGTATTCAGTAGGTAGCTAGTTAAAATAAATAAAATAAAAAAATTAATTTTGCTCCCGTCACTTCATGTGACGTGGAAATAAGTTTCTTTCGTTTCAAATCATGTTTAACTAACAGACGAAGAAGGTATGGGTTCGAAAAATATTCGAATGCTTGTAGTCATACACTGTAATAAAATATACAGAGCAGAACTGTAAATTTGATATATTTTGCATGTTTATTTATATATATGCTATAAAATTACGTGTTTCAATCTATCATAATATTATCAATATGTTGTTCCAGCCAGGAACCACTTTTATAGCAGACCTGACAGTACCTCTGTGCTGGAAGCGGGAGTTTGTTGACATTGAAGTCCGGTCGCTTAGCCACGTTCAAAGACACAAGTCCCCAAGTTCCGAGCTTTGGTAATAACCTATGCGGGAATCGAGGGATTTTTTCGTATCACTGCCGGGAGTTGTCCACATTCCATTTTGTGGGGTGGAAGAGACCATTTCAATCATGATCACAGGACTGTCGTGATGCTGAGCCTTCATATGAATCTACAACAACACTGCACTGTGCTGGATTCGAACCCAGTTGTGGCTGTCAAAGCCTCGCGCCTCAGTCACTGCCTACACAGGAGCAGCTGCTATTACGTATAACGAAAACAATTTGTACACGTAAAGAAATTCTGAAACTTTATAGACTGACAAAAATAGTCTTCTGAACTTTTCCGAAATTCAATTTTCTATGCGAAACAGAGGGCGTTGGTGTGGAAAAAATATCGCTCGCTGGACCAAGTTATCCTCCAGGCAGCTTCACTGCTCATAAAATGTCATTAAAAGAGCTGATCCATGGCGCCATTTAAACTCTCTGCGGGATTTTATATTTTCACTTTTGAAGTATTGTGACGCGAACTAATAGGATTCCAGTGTAATCAAAAGTGATAGCCCATTAAGGACTTATTAAAAAGTAAAATATTCTCTTCCCACTTTTCCAAGCAGTGGCCTCGATTCTTTTATACTTCAATGATGAAAATGTAACGGAAAACTACTATATCGTACCAAATACCATGCGGCTTCCATGGCATGTAGTCCCAAGAGTTGCACTTGGTAGCGAATGATATATGTACCTCTCCACTCAGAAAACAGTTACAGCCATCAAAGAAAACTGGCTTTCGAGAGTCAAAATAGTGGTAGAATGTATCATAATTAATTCAGTTTGTAATCATTTATTTTACTGAAGTTACAGTAAATTATCTCGTAACGAACACTAGATTCATGAGACCTAGCCCAAAAATGTACAGAGTGGTTTATATAGAACTGACACATTTCTTTCATTAATTGTTTCAAAAGGAATTGTGCTAGCGACAACTTATTATACCTAAAATGTAGAGGAATTTTGGGAGATTATTTACCTCTACAGCAAATGTTGAAAATGTCCTCCATCCTGCATAAGGCACAACTCAACACGTCGTTCCATGTTACTGGCCACTCGTTGGAGGACTCTGTTGTTAGCTTGAATTTTTTTTAATAGGTTATTTTACGACGCTTTATCAACAGCTTAGGTTATTTAGCGTCTGAATGAGATGAAGGTGATAATGCCGGTGAAATGATTTCGGGGTCCAACACCGAAAGTTACCCAGCATTTGCTCATATTGGGTTGAGGGAAAACCCCGGAAAAAACCTCAACCAGGTAACTTGTCCCGACCGGGAATCGAACCCGGGCCACCTGGTTTCGCGGCTAGACGTGCTAACCGTTACTCCACAGGTGTGGACTTGTTAGCTTGAATCTCCTGTGTGATGTTGTGCTTCAGATCGTCCAGGGGACGTGTGGCGTAAACCCTGTCTTTTAAGTAACCCCATAGAAAGAAGTCCGGCGTTGTCAAATCCGGAGATCTCGGTGCCCACAGGTTCCTGGAAATTATTCGGTCGTCACATAACCGAAGAAATGGAACCATGCTTCATCTGTGAACCATGTGATGGACAATATGGCAGGATTTTGCACAATGAACGTCTGAAACCAACGACAATAACTCAATCTTTTATCCTTAGCTCGTTCCTGTAGCTGATCAACAACCGTAACCCTATATGGCTTTAGGCTCTCTCACACATTGAGTAGGTGTACCCTGTCTCCTGCGACAAACTTCTTAATGATTTTTTGGGTGACTGCTCCAGTCGTGCTCTTACGTCAACAACAACCGTGGGAAGCCTAGATGAACGATGCTTGCCCTTTTCACTCACCAGAGATCCAGTTGTTTCCAATTTGTTTACCAGTCCCAGTATTGTGTTTCTTTTGGGAGGATTGCGAACACCAAATTCTCTCTGGTATGCCCTTTGAGTAGCTGTAATTGAATTCGTAATCCAGTATTGCTTCACAAGGAAGAGTCGTTGATTTAATGTGTACTGCATTTTCATGTTGACACAAAATGTCGAAAACAGCTGCCAACAATAGGAATAAAACATAAACATCTGCGCATCTAGTGACAAGGAATCGAAACTCCAGAACATTCTGCATAATTTGGTGCTAAAATTAGGTCACTGAATGAATTTCCGACGGAATAATTAAAGAAAGAAATGTGTCAGTTCTATATAAATCACTCTGTATTTTGTTTGACCACGTGAAATGATTAGTACAAATTCCGAAAACCGAATGTCACTTTGATATGTACTGTACCCTACTGTGAGATTTGAATCGCACGAACACCAGCCAGAAGTACACGAGGAAAAAAGGAATATATATATGAACCTTCCATCAGTTTTTATAAGAACAAATACCATCTGGAATCCATCGTCATTACGGGACTAATGATAGGAGCCCGTGGGACCATACCCCGGTTCCTAGTCCACTTCTGTAAATCTTTTGGCCTGCATAAAAATATTTTAAGAGATCTAACAATTGCAGCACTCAAAGGCTCAATAGCTATTTTCAGGCATCATACATATGGACCATAACTAATTCGCATCTCCTTGACGTTACTTCGCTTAATATAATGTGTTTCAATATAATTCAAATTGTTATTTTTCACTCTAAAAACAATGTATCACTAAACCTCAAGGCATTTACTCTCTTGTATCATGGT
Organism: Periplaneta americana; assembly: GCA_025594305.2. NCBI lineage: Eukaryota > Metazoa > Arthropoda > Insecta > Blattodea > Blattidae > Periplaneta > Periplaneta americana. The sequence goes on from JAJSOF020000005.1 coordinate 535,322, forward strand.
ACTCTTTGTCGATGGCAACCTGTAGTGGTTACAGGAAGAAATTAAATAAATAAATAAAATAAAATACTCCTAGTAATTTTGCTATTCTAGTTACAATTGCTGTCTCCGTGTGCATTTTCTATCGATTATCCAAGTACATGTATCGCACCATATGTTATATAATCTTGAATTGCAACCACAATGCAACACATGTATTAATTAATTATTAATATGTTCGAATTTCACTAGCTTTCTGTAATAACCGATTCAGATATCTAGAGCAATTTCAATTTTCAGAGTTTGCACTGCCGACAACAGCTGTTAGTGCTGCCAACATAACAGTTAGAAAATCACTACCAGTTGTAGTTTTTCTCAGTATCGAAATTTGAAACGAAATTGGCAAAACAAAATTAACCTTCAAACGACAAAAACACCACAATCCACTAGCATATGTAGTAATGGGGGAAAATGATTAGGTTTCACCCTATAGTATTAAGTAAGCTGATCCGGATTATATATAGGTACATAGGAAAGATGTCGGGATATCAAGGGTAATATTTATTCTTTCAATTCAAACTTAATTTGCTCGACTCTACAGACGTGGACAAATTATTAGGCTAAAACGTTTTTCTTGGAAACATAATATAATTCGTCATATCGACTATCAGTATAATTCACAGAGTCTCTATTGTTGTAAATACGACTGTTTACATCTTCTGATAAATCTTGCCAATGATTAAGTATATTTTTCCTGGCTGTGTTGGTAATACTGGTGTTTTAATTATATACTGCAGAAGATATTCAACGGTCTGTTCTCCTATGGCCTGCAAGAAGACCGGACATGAAAGAAATTGAAAATCTGTGATCTATACTGGAATACAAAGTCAACAAAAAGAGGCTTACAACAAAACATGGAGTCATTTAAGCACTGTCTGATATCTGGCCAAATGATGCTGATATTCAAAGAAAGTGTCAAACTTTGGTTTCCAGCATCCCTGACGAAATCAACGTGTTAATAAAGAATAAGGGAATGTTCACAAAATATCAGTAACCTGAAGACTCAATTTTCTGTTCATTATATCTGTGCAAAATACATTTTTGTTCATTATTTGTGCTTTGTTGCACATATAATTAATTTAGTCTCTATTGTTGTAAATAAGGTTGTTTACATCTTCTGATAAATCTTTCCAATGATTAAGTATATTTTTCCTGGCTATGTTGGTACTACTGGTGTTTTAATTATATACTGCAGAAGATATTCAACAGTCTGTTCTCCTATGGCCTGCAAGAAGACCGGACATGAAAGAAATTGAAAATCTGTGATCTATACTGGAATACAAAGTCAACAAAAAGAGGCTTACAACAAAACATGGAGTCATTTAAGCACTGTCTGATATCCGGCTAAATGATGCTGATATTCAAAGAAAATGTCAAACTTTGGTTTCCAGCATCCCTGACGAAATCAACGTGTTAATAAAGAATAAGGGAATGTTCACAAAATATCAGTAACCTTAAGACTCAATTTTCTGTTCATTATATCTGTGCAAAATACATTTTTGTTCATTATTTGTGCTTTGTTGCACATATAATTAATTTAGTCTATTAATTTGTCCACGTCTGTATTTTGCATGTGGAGCGCTGAGTAGAACTGTCTGGTGTATAGGATGAATCAGCAGCCTTGACGTGGCAACGCCGGCAGGAATTCAGTCCTGTAAATGACACTAAGGAGAGAGGAATGCCGCTGAGGTGATGATTGGTTTCTCTTGTCACTGCGCCAGACCGATATGCGTTCCTAGGGTCAGGTGAGACTCGCCAGCGTACGTTTGTAACCTCGAAACAAGGAAGCTTCCACAAGCATGACAACCTATCCTAGCCCTAAAATCCACTCACATCATAATATTATTACATAGAAGTAATATCTCTAAAGCAGTGAGATGCACTATCACCTTTACTTTTTAACTTCGCTCTAGAATATGCCATTAGGAAAGTTCAGGATAACACAGAGGGTTTTGAATTGAACGGGTTACATCAGCTTCTTGTCTGTGCGGATGACGTGAACATGTAAGGGGAAAATCCACAAACGATTAGGGAAAACGCGGAAATTCTACTTGAAGCAAGTAAAGAGATCGGTTTGGAAGTAAATCCCGAAAAGACTAAGTATATGATTATGTCTTGTGACCAGAATATTGTACGAAATGAAACTATAAAAGTTGCAGATTTATCCTTCGAAGAGGTGGAAAAATTCAAATATCTTGGAGCAACAGTAACAAATGTAAATGACACTCGAGAGGAAATTAAACGCAGAATAAATATGGGAAATGCCTGTTATTATTCGGTTGAGAAGCTTTTGTCATCTAGTCTGCTGTCAAAAAATCTGAAAGTTAGAATTTGTAAAACAGTTATATTACCGGTTGTTCTGTATGGTTGTGAAACTTGGACTCTCACTTTGAGAGAGGAACAGAGATTGAGGGTTTTTGAGAATAAGGTTCTTAACAAAATATTTGGGGCTAAGACGGATGAAGTTACAGGAGAATGGAAAAAGTTACACAACGCAGAGCTGCACGCATTGTATTCTTCACCTGACATAATTAGGAACATTAAATCCAGGCGTTTGAGATGGGCAGGGTATGTAGCACGTATGAGCGAATCCAGAAATGCATATAGAGTGTTGGTTGGGATGCCAGAGGGGAAAAGACCTTTGGGGAGACCGAGACGTAGATGGGAAGTTAATATTAAAATGGATTTGAGGGAGGTGGGATATGATGGTAGGGACTGGATTAATCTTGCTCAGGATAGGGACCAATGGCGGGCTTATGTGAGGGCGGCAATGAACCTCCGGGTTCCTTAAAAGCCAGTAAGTAAGTAAGTAAGTATAAGTAATATCTTGTGATAACGACAAGGCTATTTGAGAATTACGACAGGAATACACTATTGTTACTGAAGATGAATGCTGTCACATCACCATCAGAAAACTTAGACTGAAAATAATACAGTATAACTTGGTTATAGAGACCTCGTTTTGTGCGACACCTCGCCTATAACGTCAATATTCTCTCGTCCTAACTAATTCCCCATAAGACAAATGCTTTTCTATCTTGCTTAACACGACAAACGCATATGCGTCTATCCCGTATATAACGTCATTTTCGTCCTCAGTTTGGAATAAGATTTTCTAAGAACAAAAGTATTTTAAGAAATACTTTGTCGAAATCTGACCCTGACAAATTCTTTACAGTCCCCTTCTGTCATAGACCTCTGGAATGCAGACGGATTCCCCACCCCATTGTAACCTGCCCGAATTCATGCGGTATTATATCAGTTTCGACAGCAAGTTTTCACTAAGTGCACGCATTTTAACGCAGAATGTCAACTAAAAGAAGTGAGTGACGCTTTAGAAGGCATTAGATTTATGAACACGTTCTATGAAGCTAGGGAAGGGAGAAGTGAAATTGCAACTGAAATTATGAACATAGAACGTAATTTAGCCCTAGAAAGTGTGTATTGGGCAAGTAGAAGACAACGGAGTAAAATGACTGTACTTCACTTCTAAGTAAAGTAGTTTGGTGAGTATTGAACAAACTGTTTTAAGGGGAGGCAGAGGTGAATATTTCAAAACCCACAAAATTTATCCGATTTATTTGAAATTGATCATGGATACTAAGTATGTTATTAGTAATGGGCATACCAATTTTAAACTTTCTAAGTACAATAGTTCTGTAAATATTAACAATTTTATAAAACTTTATATCGTTCGATATAAAATGCTCCATGCACCATATTGTTAGAGATTTTCAATATTTATTTTTATTTATATGTTCAGAGAAGATATATAAATAATGATAAGTATTAGTTTATTATGGGAATAATATAGTAATACAGTTATCTTGGTTTTAATTTCATACTTTAAGGGCACAAAATCAAAAACTAACATCAGAATATCAAAATAAAGATAATAAAAATGGAAAAAACCAAATTTTCATTTTTCTTCAGTTTTGTTCGAAAATTTCACCTTTGGCTCCCCTTAATACAGAATACTGTATTTATAATTGTAGGCCTACGTGTATTTTATTATGTTCATTGTAGGCTTAAAAGTCAATACATAAATCTAAAATAAGTCTAATTAAGTTTGTTATTTTTCATTTTCCACTTCACTAGATTGATAATGTGAATCTCGGTTACTACGACACTCGTTTATAACAACATAATTTTTAAGGTCCCTTGGATATCGTTATAACCAAGTTCTAATGTACTTTAAAACTTCGAAACTTAATTTGAAGGCTACGTATCTAAAAACTAACAGGGGAATTATAGAATCCATACTATTGCGTAAAACGTTTATGCTGTTCGAGATTGTTATTGTAAGCAGCGTTGGAATTGTAAGGAAGTTTGGGATTCGAAATAAAATGTTGACACTTTCATTTCTGTCCATATATTCCCCACATTCAGATTTAACAAGACGTAGCCTTCTTCCTTTCATGAAGTCTAGTCTGGAGACAAAAATGAGATTGAAGAATGGGAACCCAAAACGCGTTCAGTCCATTTTTATGGAATGACTGGGCCAGTATTTCTTTATCCATCGGTCTACGGACTGAGCGAGTTTGCAAGTGACATGCACAACAACACAAACTTCTAGGCAAGGATTGGCGTTCTTTGGAAGAAAACAACCTTAAAATATAATGATAGAGATCTCAAACATAATCACATACAAGTTCTGTATAAATCTTAAAAATGTCCAAATAGATTGAGCAGTTTTGGGGTCACAGTCTTCAATTGGCAATCGAAACGATTCACGCATCAACATGACACGAGTTGTATGAAACTGTAATAAATATGTTAATATGTCATTTCATTACAAGGAATTGGTTTAATTTGAAAATTAATACCTCAGTTTAAGCTTGTATAAGTAGCTCGCTTTAGAATTAATTACACTACGTTAATTTAACCCTTAAATTGGCAAAACTTCATTTCTCACACTAGTTTATTAAACCTTGTCGGACCGTAAAGAAAACAACTATCGCAATGTCCATATTTTATACAATATTATAGTATTATGAAATATTAATTTTTCCTACCAATTTTGTTCTATTGTTCTATTAAAATTATAGCATTATAGCCTATTAACCAGTTGTATCCTATAGGATACTTTGTCAATTTAAGGGTTAACTATTTCTGTATTTATATTCCCTGCATTCATTTCATTCATCCATAATGTTCCACACAGGGGCAGGTCTTTCACTGCAACCTCATCATTCTCCAATATTTCCTATTATCTGCCTTCCTCTTTGCCTCCTCATACGATCCATATATCTTAATGTCGTCTACCATCTTATATCTTCTTCGGTTCTGAACTCTTCTCCCGTTCATCATTCCTTCCAATCCATCCTTCAGTAGGCAGTTTCTTCTCAGTCAGTCACCCAACCAATTCCTTTTCCTCTTCCTGATCAGCTTGAGCATCGTTATTTCTTCACTCACTCTTTCCAACACATCTTCATTTCTTATTCTGTCTGTCCACTTCACACGTTCCATTCTTCTCCATATCCACGTTTCAAATGCTTCTATTCGCTTCTTTTCACGTCCTCGTAATGTCCATGTTTCTTCCCCCATACAACGCCACATTCGAAACAAAGCACTTCACTAGTCTCTTCCTTACTTATTTTTCAGAAGATGCTCCTTTTTCTATTAAAAGCTTCCTTGGCCATTGCTATCCTTCTTTCGGCTTCATGGCAGCAGCTCACGTTACTGCTTATAGTACTGACTTACTTACTTACTTACTTACTTACTTACTGGCTTTTAAGGAACCCGGAGGTTCATTGCCGCCCTCACATAAGCCCGCCATCGGTCCCTATCCTGAGCGAGATTAATCCATTCTCTATCATCATATCCCACCTCCCTCAAATCCATTTTAATATTATCTTCCCATCTACGTCTCGGCCTCCCTAAAGGTCTTTTTCCCTCCGGTCTCGCAACTAACACTCTATATGCATTTCTGGATTCGCCCATACGTGCTACATGCCCTGCCCATCTCAAACGTTAGTACACCCCAAGTATTTGAAGCTGTCCATTTGCTCTACTGCCTCATTTAGAATTCTCAAGTTTACCTTCTTTACTTTTCTTCTTATGACCATGGTCTTCATCATTTATCTTCAACTCATACTGTTCACAGCTGTCACAGCTCCAGTAGCATATCCCTTAGTATCATCTCCTCTTCTGTTAATAACGCTATATCATCAGCAAATCTTATGCACTTTATTCTTCCTCCTACTATCACTCCTCCCATGATCATTAATCACCCTTATTTGTGTACGAATAATAATAATTTCATAATGATATAACCTCGGCAGTTGCGAGCGTCGTTAAATAAAACGTAATTAGTAATTTTACATACAGACATAAATAGAGGTATGCTACTGTACTATACATTAGGCTACTGTATGTTTTCGTTGCTATTAAAGGCGATTGATCTCAAGATTCAGCTCGTCTGCTGGCGCCAATCGCCTAAAGAAAAATCGCGAAAGATGCCTTAAGGAAAATAAAACAGAGAGACGGAGCCATATGCAAGCGCTCTAAGAATAGAATACAGATACACAGGAAACAATATACATCACACAACTGACATGTTTAACGCTAGTTCGCACTAAATAAAACTGGTGTACCATTTATCACACACTCCATTAAAACAGGAGTTCTGCAATGTTCTGTGAGATGAAGAAGTATAGGATTTCTGATTCCTTGCACGTGTTGCGATGTACAGAATAAGCAGTCTTTATTCTTCCGAAATAAAACTGAAGGTAACACGATCAATACCGCCACCACGTGGGTAATAAAAAGTTAAAAGAAAAGTCCAACTTGTATGAATATTCATTTGTCTTCGATAATTTGAATTAGGGCTGTCCAACTGGTGTAACAAGAGAGTAGGAAGTGCTCGTATAAGCAGCCAGGCTTGCTGTGTTACATAGGGAACACGTAAGGTGTCGTTAATTTCTGAAAGGTACATGAAAGGATATCAAGAGTAGCTTATGGAATTGTGATATCACAGATGTGTATCTATGTATTTATTTACACTGCAAGTGGGCAAGCACCCGATGGCAGTGGTATACACAATATAAACAATACAAAATAAAATGATGAACAATACACAATAAAATCATTAAAAAATACACAATAAAATTTACAATCATATACACAATACAATAAGAATACACAAAAAAATTTCACATAATAATCACAATTAATAATAAAACATAAATAAAATAATAATTGCAAGGGAAAAATTGTTCCGGGCCGGGTATCGATCCCAGGACCTCTGGTTGAACGTACCAGCGCTCTCCCAACTGAGCTACCCGGGAACTCCACCCGACACCGTCTCAACTTTTCCCTTTATATCCACACAACTCGCGTGGGCTGACGAAACGCCAGAGACCCACATCGAGTGCACACAAACTCTGTTTGACTTGGAATTATGGTTTTCTGTTAACGTACACAGTGATATACTCGACCTGAATACTGACTCGTTTCTAATTACCGTGGTTATGAACCAGAAATCTGTTCCTTCTAGGTGATTATTTGAAACTTTCAACTGAAGATATCTCAAAACTTGTTTTTTTGAGTTGTTGCACTTTTGAACTAGTCGATCGATATTAACATTAGCAACAGTGAAACACATCAAACCCACTTTTTTCTCCCATCTGAATAATTTCCCTTCTAACTCACGACGAGTAATCTTCCCGCTTAAAAAAAATATATATTACCACTAATTTAATTGGGACGAGAAATAGACAACTCTGAGGAGCCTTGTGAGGCCCGAAGGTCTGTATTGGACAGTTCTGTGTTAAGTCATACTCCAAAATACGTCCAAGACAAGGATCTCCTTTCAGCTTCAACAGTTCCGGAAAACAAGACACTGAAGAACACTTGCCAAGAGCCGCCATTAATTCCTTATTGTCTGTGCGGAGAGGACCAACTTGTAAATATTTACTTTGATCAACTCGTGTTTCTCCGTCGAGTTCTCGAATTGGAACAACTTGCTACTTCCGTGAAAAATGCTGCACTAAACTTTGAATGAGAAGAACACGTTTGCCTTTCTTACGTTGTTTACAGTTTAAATTTTTCTCGTTTTCATGCGTTTTGTGTTATTTTAGTGAATTTACAGCATTTTTCTAGTTCAGCATAAAAATGACAAAAAGGAAAGTTAAAAAATTGTATTAATGAAAACCACGTGTTTTGTACATTTTACTGGGGGATCGAAGTCCCTGGCTTTATAAGATGAGGGGGCAGAAAGTGCCTTGCCCTCCCTCAAAGCGGGTGCCGGTATACATATCAGTAAGGTCATCAACAGTACCATAACCAATTTACATTGCAATTGAGTTTGCTTTTACTTCTTTTAAGCGGCATGCAAACAAAAAATAATTGTGTGCGAGATCGTGTGTATTTGCTTGTTTTCCGCACAGAACAAATACGCGGTAAGTGTGAAATGCCACATTCAGTATTCCCAACTTAACACACATAACAATTTCCCTCTTCTTACCGCTTAAGCGCGACATTCATTTTACTGCTTTAGGCTTTTAACATATTATTTTTAGAGACGTTTAACATAGTAATAATTATAAATTGGAAACTTACCACTGTAATTTAACCTAAATTGCAATGTTAATTATTGTTTTTAAATATTTGCAAAAATTAAGTAAAGTCTACTACTCCACGAAACTTATTGCATTCCTGATACAAGTAACATTAAGGAAGCCCCTGCATTGCATACATCGCTGACTACATATTACCCCGATCACATATAACAGATTGCTCATCCCTATGTAAAAACGGTAGCACTCTGAAGAGAACCGCTAGGATCGCCACCAGTCCGCCGTAAACGAACACGAGATGGCAGTACAGTCGCTAATGCAATTCAAATGGGAGTTGTGACATGACTCCTCACGTAACAACTAGATGGTAGAATAGTAAACCTAACAAACGTTGTTACCGTTAAAGCCTATAAGGCCGAGCAATCTGGGTATATATGATCTAGGATATTACATTAATCAGACTTCAGATGCAAAGAAACAATATTGTTCTTCCTCTGACACACATCGTCAAGAATTCTTATGTCACTGTTTAGAAAACTGTCCGACGACAAGTCTGAATCTCACAAGTGATAATAGCAAGACTAGGCCAGGAGATAATGGGGTATGGTGGCCTGTTCCTTCCCCCTCCGTTGCATACATCGCCGACTAGCTACATATTACACTAATCAGACTTCAGATGTACACAAACAATTGAGCCGTTCAGAGCAAAAGTAGTGTAAGTCAAAAATGGGTAATGAGGGTTAAAGTAAACATTCTGTAAAATACAGCGCAAAGTAGCAGTTAATATTCAATTTATTTAAACTATTAGTAGTCAATGGATAGCACCAAGGACATATTAACTGCTACTTTGTGCTGTATTTTACAGAATTTTTACTTTAAACCTCATTATCCAATTCTGACTTACACCACTTTTGCTCTGAACGGCTCAATTGTTCTTCCTCTGACACATATCGTCAAGTGAGATGTACTGCCTGATAATAGATGTACATATCAGCCAGAACCTCAATCAGAGGAAAACGTCTTATGTATAGACCACAAATAAGCGTGAGACAATCGAAGAAAGGGTGGCATGAATCAAAGTAGCATTGGAGTTCCATGTTGGAAGATGCCACACGAAGATGCATCTGTAAAATCTTTTTAATGGCGGAGTGACATTGACGCATTACATTTTGCTTTGGTTTAGTGCGCATGAAGTCCTCCCTGGAGATAAAATACAGATTGCAGCCATCCAACATACACGTAGTAATCGAATTTGCGTCCAACTTTGGCACGGCTCCGGAGCCGATTACCCATCGCTTTAGATCTGCGTGCTTAACTAATTAACTCCACACCCCCTTATTAATATCAGCGTGAACACCTGTGAGCAGGCAGGCGATGAATCTGCGGTTATCAAATTTCAGTCTAACGACACTCTTTGCAATATTCCAGTAATATTCCCACAGTTATCCTCCTCTTCTCCCTCCTCCCTCTTCGTCCTCTTCACACTTTTCTTCTTCCTTCTCTTCACACTTTTCTCCTTCCTCCTCTTCACACTTTTCTTCTTTCTCCTCTTCAATTTTCTTCTTCGTCCTCTTCACACTTTTCTTCTTCCTTCTCTTCACACTTTTCTTCTTCCTTCTCTTCACACTTTTCTCCTTTCTCCTCTTCACACTTTTCTTCTTTCTCCTCTTCAATTTTCTTCTTCGTCCTCTTCACACTTTTCTTCTTCCTTCTCTTCACACTTTTCTTCTTCCTTCTCTTCACACTTTTCTTCTTCCTTCTCTTCACACTTTTCTTCTTCCTTCTCTTCACACTTTTCTTCTTCCTTCTCTTCACACTTTCCTTCTTCCTCTTCACTTTTCTTCTTCCTCCTCTTCACTTTTCTTCTCCGTCCTCTTCACACTTTTCTTCTTTCTCCTCTTCACACCTTTCTTCTTTCTCCTCTTCACATTCTTCTTCCTCCTCTTCACTTTTCTTCTTCGTCCTCTTCACACTTTTCTTCTTCATTCTCTTCACACTTTTCTTCTTTCTCCTCTTCACACTTTTCTTCTTTCTCCTCTTCACACCTTTCTTCTTTCTCCTCTTCACATTCTTCTTCCTCCTCTTCACTTTTCTTCTTCGTCCTCTTTACACTTTTCTTCTTCGTCCTCTTTACACTTTTCTTCTTTCTCCTCTTCACACTTTTCTTCTTTCTCCTCTTCACACTCTTATTCCTCCTCTTCACTTTTCTTCTTCCTTCTCTTCACACTTTCCTTCTTTCTCCTCTTCACACTTTTCTCCTTCGTCGTCTTCACACTTTTCTCCTTCGTCGCCTTCACACTTTTCTTCTTTCTCCTCTTCACACCTTTCTTCTTTCTCCTCTTCACATTCTTCTTCCTCCTCTTCACTTTTCTTCTTCCTCCTCTTCACACTTTTCTTCTTCCTCCTCTTCACACTTTTCTTCTTCCTCCTCTTCACACTTTTCCTCTTCCTTCTCTTCACACATTTCTTCTTCCTCCTCTCGACACTCTTCTTCTTCCTCCTCTCCACAATCTTTTTCTTCCTGCTCTTCACACTTTTCTTCTTTGTACTCTTCGTACATTTCTTTCTCCTCTTCACACTTTTCTTCTTCTTCTGTCACTTCAAATACTTTCTCCTCCTCTTCACATCCGTCCTCCAAATTAGCATATTTATTTTCTTTATTTTTAGCTCTCCTCCTGTCTTCATATTCTTTCTTACTCATTTTTATCTTGACCATTATCGTTTTCTTCACCACCTCACAAGGTAACTCACAGAGTCATTTTTGTCTCATTCTATATAATTCCCAGCTGAAGTGTAATCGGATTCATGAAGATAAGATTTACACGAATTACTGGCAAGAAGAAGAAGAAAAGAGAAGGAGACGCAGAGGAGAATCATTACAGAAGAAGAGAATAAGGGGGAGAAAATTAGAACAGTCTTCACTCCTTCCTACCGACGGACGGTGTAATGAAATGGGAACTTTTTCGAACTATTTCACACAGTAATATGTTTCAACACCTTTGGATTAAAACCGCACCCACAATCACAGGTGTGGACGCCCCTCTGCCGACACTGATGACTTCGAAGTACTTTATCATGTCGTCGTAAACTCATTTGGAGGGTTCAGGTGAAGTTAATTTTAACGCCGGAGCTCCTCATGTCAGGACAAACATTAGCTGCTCTAATGCAGCGGAACCAGTTTCAACACCTGAATTCGCGATTTGTTGAGCTAACTATTTTTTAAAAGATGTGAAGCGACATCCGGGCTTTAAATATAGACAGGAACCTACATCAAGCAGTCCAAGTAACCTGTATCCTGCCTAAACCAACCGTCTTTGCTTTCCAAACACATAAAATACAGTGAAAGATAGACAAATTCTGCTATATTATTGTCGGACCATCGGATCTGTGCCCCTTCAGCGCTGTCGTCGTTCTTGGAAAAGTTAACGTCTGTACTCACTCCATTCCACCCGCTTTCCTCCCACCACGTTAAACAGCAGGCCACGAACCTTGCCGAATAGGGATGTTGCCAAACTTTCGTCGTGTCATAAATAACTGGTCCTCCAGGCTACAATATTATTTCTTTCAATCAAAATACATCTTGTATTTCTACATTTTTTAAACCTAAATCCCATGTCTCGAATCACTATCCGTAGTTTTTCTCTCCAACCTTGGAAATTATTACTTTTCAGTAATTTATTCAATGTTGAAACATCTTTCTGAAGGGCATAAAATTCTTGTATCTTTCTTCTTAAAATACATCGCTTCATATCATCTACAATAATTATTAAAAGCTCCCTTGGTCTGTTCTTCTCTGGTTATTCTAGCTTTTCATCTCTTGCACAGACTCCCTCTCTCCTGATTTTCTTTATTAGGAGTTCTGACTGTCTATCTAGTATTAGTTAAGTAAGTAATTTTAATACATAATCAATTGAAATAAAATAAGCCTCACCTGTGATATCAGTTGCTCTTTTCGTTGCCTGATTTATAGGAAACAGATATTGACCTGTTTGTTTCTCTTCATCGCAAAATGCTTTACGTACTTGCTTAATATTTCTTTCGCCACTCCGTGCTACAGTGTTCATGTTGAGTTGACAACACTGGACTGCAAGTGCAAATATTGTAAACTGTCCCGCAAGAAGGCCAAAATTGTGAGTAGTGGGGGACAGAAAGGGAGAGAGATAGAAAAGAGAGAGATAGGAATGCAGGGAGAGAAATGAATTATCGAGGCTGAGAAAGAATTAGAGTTCAGTTCGCACATATTACGGGGGCACAGATCCGAAGGTCCGACTATAATTCTGGGTGCAATAGCAGCTTAAGTTGAAAGTCTATGTTTTTTTTTTGAGAAAAGGGCCATCAGTTGTAGGGACGAAAATGACTTCTTGGTGAGAACGACTACAATAATTGTGTGTGTGTGTGTGTGTGTGTGTGTATATATATTACTTTAAAGGTTCTTCAAAATTGCGTCTAACAATGAACCGAAATACACACATACATTACATACGTACATACATACATACATACATTACATACGTTCATACTGTACGTACATACATACATTACATACGTACGTACGTACGTACATACATACATTACATACGTACGTACATACATACATACGTACATACTGTACGTACGTACATACATACATACATACATTACATACGTACGTACGTACATACATACATTACATACGTACGTACATACATACATACGTACATACTGTACGTACGTACATACATACATAACATACGTCCGTACGTACATACATACATACATTACATACGTACGTACATACATACATACATACGTACATACTGTACGTACGTACATACATTACATACGTACGTACGTACATACATACATACAGTACATACGTACATACTGTACGTACATACATACATATGTACATACAGTACATACGTACATACTGTACGTACATACATATGTACATACTGTACGTACGTACGTACATACATATGTACATACTGTACGTACGTACATACATACATTACATACGTACGTACGTACATACATACATACATTACATACGTACGTACGTACATACATACATTACATACGTACGTACGTACATACATACGTTCATACTGTACGTACGTACATACATACATACATACATACATTACATACGTACGTACGTACATACGTACATACTGTACGTACATACATACATATGTACATACTGTACGTACATATATACATATGTACATACTGTACGTACGTACATACATACATTACATACGTACGTACGTACATACATAAATTACATACGTACGTACGTACATACATACGTTCATACTGTACGTACGTACATACATACATACATTACGTACGTACATACATACATACATACGTACGTACGTACATACATACATACGTACGTACGTACATACATACGTACGTACGTACGTACGTACATACATACATACATACATACATACGTACGTACGTACATACATACATACGTACATACTGTACGTACGTACATACATACATACATTACATACGTACGTACGTACATACATACATACATACATTACATACGTACGTACGTACATACATACATACATACATACATACATACATACATACATACATACATACATACGTACGTACGTACATACATACGTACATACATACATACATACATACATACATACGTACGTACGTACATACATACATTACATACGTACATACATACATACATACATACATACATACATACTGTACGTACGTACATACATACATTTCATCTGTGTAGGAGTGCTTTCTTGTGACGTGGGATATCTCACAGCAGAACCTGACGACGTGTATTGTAGTGATTGCTGTTGTGTAAACATGACCGCGCAGCCTAATTGAGTCTGCCGTCCACATGCCGTCTGAAATAAACCATGACGTGCGCATGGCCCATTGATGCTTCTCAGAGTTCACCCCCAGGGACGGCGCCTCGAGGTGCAGATGAATTCTCAACACGTGGCGCACTGTACCAGGGTGACGTACTGTAACTACCGACAGTGAGGTATCTGCCGGTACAATGTGCAACATTTCACATCTATATTTAAGATGCATGTACAGGGACATCATTATATTTTTACTAACATTTCTAATATTAACCTGCCTATACCTTTGGCTTAAAGGCTGTGAACCGGAAACACCGTTTGCTAACCCCTTCCACGACTGGAGTTCGATGATACTGGCGTAAGATACAAACAAATCACTTTACTAGGTATAGGAGGGAAGAAAAGTAGTTCATCCATTTACGTAAACTAGGAAATATCGCGCTTTTGGTTTGATCATTTTCATTAGGTTTTTGTTTAATCAAAATACAGTACTGTATTAACAATAAGTGTTTTTACTCACGAAGTGAGTTATCCATGCGAACGTATTCATTATGCAGTGTATATTATACTGTCTACAGCACATTATCGTACAATATAGAGAATGAAGTTAAATTGAAAAATAATCATAATATGGATATTTAAACACACATTTGAAAATAATGGCCGTTCATTTCTATACAGGTTTTAGTTCTTTTGTGCATATTATCGCACTATAGACTATTGCATCTAATTCCAATTACCAGTTTCGTCTTTCGTACTAGTAACTCATGTTGAAATAATTCCGTACCTACTCTACGTACTGTAAATTCAATCTTCACTTCTGCCCGACCCGAAAATATAAAATTACTCAGACATGCTATCTACTGTCCGTCCAAGTGGTTATGCCGCAGGATTGTAGAAAGGGAGGAAATCACGTGACAGTTAATTACTTGAAGAGGCCCTTTTATTTAAGTTAAATTAAACAGCTGTATAATATTACGTAAACTTCCAATTCCTAAGAGAAATTAATGTTTTCAGAAAAGAGCTAAGACAGCCCAGCCACAAAGGGACGGGCAAAAGTGGGTGGGGGAAACCGGGATGCGACATAGGTAAACGGACGACAGTACCTGTGAGAGAATATGATTCAGTATTGAAAGCGAATATATTTCTGGAACGTACTATACTCACTAACTCAGTAATGTTTGTGTTTACTATGACCGTAAGGCGACTTTGACTGCATACGCTTGGTTCTGTGTGGAGAACGGTTGGAAGTTTACTAGTAGAGGGGGTGGGAGTGAAGTACATTCAAAAACTCAGTTACAATAAAAATTGAAGTAAAATAAAATGATGTCCCTGTACAACGCTTCCAGAGAACTGGATATAAATAGGCAATGTAATTAATGAAAGAATATCTTCATCGAAGTTACTAGGATCTTTAAGAAGAAAAATATGACGTTGACAGCGACAGTGACTTTCACTCCAGCCTTCAATTGAAAGACTAATGATTATGCTGCCTACGCAGTCTGAACTACTACAGTCCTTCACAATGTGTTACAGACGACAGAAAAAGAAGCGAAGAAAAATCATAGAGAAGGAAGTTGATGAAATAAGACAGATTAATGGTAAAACCAGCAGGCCTAATTACACAAAAACTAGGAAAACAAGAAAGAAAGAAGGACGATTAAAAAGAACGCAGAGGTTTATTAACTGTTTACATATATTATGTCATAACGATATCATCGAAATGCATCACCTTGCCAAGAAGTGCAAACTTCAGTAAGTGAGGATGACTACAATATTAAAGCTCGGTTGCCAAGACTACGGATAGACTACGAGCTGAAGGTGGTGGCGAGATGATTTACAAAACAGAACAAAACACGAGTGTTTGTTCAGAAACATAACATTCAACATAATAAAAAAAGTTTCTGTAGTCATACATTAAAGTAAAAAATAATTTTATTATTGCGACAAAAGTGCGCATTTTTCTCTCAAATCTGGACTCTGTATTCGACAGAAACACAATGATATCTCTTTCAAGTTCAGTGAGATTTCTCGTCTTTGTAGAAGTTTATTTTGCATGAATAATAATAATAATAATAATAATACTAATAATAATAATAATAATAATAATAATAATAATAATAATGTTTTTTATTTTCGCTGGCAGAGTTAAGGCCATAAGGCCTTCTCTTCCACTCAACCAGCCTTAATCAATACAATACATATTTAAATTACGAATATTTACACTACACTTAAAAGGTTCTCCAGCAATATTCTTCAGTTAAGTTTTAACGACTAGTAGACTACATATTTATTTAAATTTAGATAAACCTATAAGGTAAAGTAGTAACTTAATTTATGAGCTAATTTAAATCAATCAATTATAATTAATTTTAGATTTGAGATAGCTAGTAAAATGATGAAATTTAATTTAATATAAGCTTACTAGAACTATGTTACAGGGAGAAAAAAAAATATATATATAAATCTAAAATATATGAGGCTGCAAATGCTGTAACAAATTTAAGGGCTTATTTTCCAAGCTCCAGGTTTTCATGTATTCTTTTGATCCACTCTGCGCCAAAGCTAGTTTCAACATTCCGTCAGTAGATAAGTACATATTTAAATTAATTTTTCCTCTTCCTTTTTAAGAGTTCTTTAATGAAATGCAATGCATCACACTTCTTTTTGTCAAGTAATGTAGACCAGAAATCAAGCTTTCTTACAAACCCTTCGATTTTATTCCTGGCTGTTACTATGTTAACATCTTGGCCTTGCAAACTGCTATTCAAAGTTTGAATAATTTCAAGGAAAAATTGTTCCGGAGTCAGGTATCGATCTCGGGACCCTTCGCTTAGCACACGAATGCTCTCCCTACTGAGCTATCCCAGAACTACACACGACACCGTCACATGAGCATTCGTGCGCTAAGCTAAGGGTCCCGGGATCGATACCCGGCCCCTGAACAATTTTTCCTTGAAATTATTCAAACCTAATTTACTAGGAGCTACGACCTGAAAGCCAGGTTTACATGCTATTCAAAGTGTTTAGATATTCGAATAATCAGAAACTATAAAAAATGGTCTTCATGTAATATTTC
Source organism: Periplaneta americana (assembly GCA_025594305.2). Classification (NCBI taxonomy): domain Eukaryota; kingdom Metazoa; phylum Arthropoda; class Insecta; order Blattodea; family Blattidae; genus Periplaneta; species Periplaneta americana. The sequence continues at coordinate 552,796 of JAJSOF020000005.1, forward strand.
ACGTCATTGTTTCACTATATTTTTTGTGTTTTGGTCGTTCTTTGAGGGGTTTCCATTAATTTTGAATAAAATTATCGTTGTTTTCGATTATTTTTCGAATGAGTTTAATAAGTACCCTACCACTCGCATACAGAAGTCTCGTTCAAAAATGGGTCGCGCCTACAAAATGTTTTGAACCACTGCTCTAGAGTTATCAGTCCTTTCTATGGAAACAGTTACGAACTTCAGTTATATAAGCCAGTAAAATCAATAGTAAAAAACTTCACGATTTTTTTTACTACATGGTCAAAATAGGTATAAAAATAGAAAGAAATATTTGATCTTGAAAAACCTTCGCCTCTTATCTTACACAGTACACACATTCTCAAGAAAACAAAACTCTACTGTTTCGGATATAGCTGGTTGCTCATAGTAACGACATATTCTTTGACATGGTATCGATTGAACAAACCACCACCAGACTTGAGCCAGAAAGGCGGCGGGGATTTCCTTTTAGTAATGGGAAATGGAGAGTTGAAGATCGGGTAAATGCAACCGCATGAGAAACTGGGGCACAATTTACTGTGACTCATGCAACACGCACTGCACAACATTCGCACATCCATCTGCATTTCTTCGAGAAGAATCACGAACCGCTGAGTGGATGAATGAACCACAAAACGGTGAAGTGCTGAAATAGAATAACTAAGGAAAAACGTGGGATATTCGGACGAAAATTAAAATAAGTGAAAAGAAGGGAATTAGTTGATAAACGGAATAATTTGTAAGGACATGAAAGAAGAAGGAGCACAAGAAATCAGGTTATTGAACGACGTTGTATCAACTACTAGGTTATTTGCTGTCAACGGAATTTGTGATAGCGAGATGAGGCCGAGGATTCGCAAGGGTTTACTTGACATTCACTTTACAGTTGCGGAAAACTCTGAAAAAGCCCAACCAGATAATCAGTCCAACCGAAAATCGAACCCACGACCTTTAACGCCACTCCATTAAAATTTGTTAATGACACAAGTTTTCGGTAGTGCACTACTGTGGCCTGCATTCGCTTGCAATCTAGTGATGAAATGAGTTACTAGCTGTCCGCTGACATTTACGAGTGACATTATATTCCATCATTTTCCTGTTGTGTGTTGATAGTGAAGGGCTGTTCTTATATCAAGGTAAGAGGCAATATTTTATTTTGTGTGTTGAGCAGATAATAACTATATTAAACTATATATTTTCGTGATCCTTAAGCATTCTTCTATATATAGAAAGTATTTTCTATCTATAAAATTTGAAAATGTTAAGAGAAACAGGCATGTCATGTTATCAAGTACTCAGCAGCGCTTTAACGCCATGTGGGTTAAAGGTCTGCAGACAAAATTTTAGGTTATGTTAGTACTAAGGCTGACAGTACAGCATCAGTGTGAAAACATCAGGAAAATCACTAAGATTTCAACTTACAAATATTCAGAATGTGCAGTGATGATATTGGTCCAATTGCTTATCGAACTCTTAATTTTTTTTATTTTACATAACTTAATTTTTTGTTTTACTTATTGGAAAACGTTCATATTAAACTAAGGTAAATGCTTTTGTTTTTAATAACTTTCTACTGTGTCACATTGTCTCTTTTTTTTAAAGTAAGGAGTCGCTGGAAAACATATTTTCCTAATCCATCTGGTGTTTCAGTTTCAAATCAAGAATCTTTCATTAGTGTTGAGTTATTTTGTATCTTTTATTAACAGAAACTCAAATTTAGTCGCTTAGTTAAATTTGTGTTGCTTAGGAAAAATAATCCATTAACAAAATTATAAGTGTATAGGTTACTAGAAAACAGGTGGCGTTAATTGGACAACCTGTTCCTAATAACGCCAGTTTACAAAGTTTTCCTATTTGAGTTCTAATTCTTGTTCGGTATGTAATATATCCATTTTCATTGTGCTATTTTGTAAAGATAAGATTACAGTTTCTATTTCATAATTTTCGTGTTTGTACATAACTTATTTCCAGAGCAAAAGTGACTGAAATGTTAAGATGGCGTTATTTGGTACGTGTACCTTAGATTTACAATATCGTGACATTTCTCAGTGTTAAAATACTTCTATACAATTCATGTAATGAGACAGATCACTAAGCAAAAATGTCGGCAATCAATAGAACAAGACAACTGAATGAGTAACTGAATTTTGTTCATATTTGAGACTTTGAGCAAGAAAAGTCACAAAGTGGGAAGCCAAGCACAGAGAACTAGCAGTACAAGGAGTAAACAGAGAGAAAGTTACACCAACCACAGAGGCGTGCTTTCTACTGCCTTTTACGATCTGTCATTGTTCTGAGTTATTGCCCACCAACAGGTGGGGACGAAGTCGTGTACGTCATATTTTGGCCACCGTGTTTGTGAGTCAACCCATTTACAAGGCAATCGGAGGAGCGAGTGATTAGTTCGTATGCAATTAACATCGAAGACAGGAGCAGATGCAGCCGTAGTTCAGTGTTCTGACGGAATAATAAACTTCAGTCATCAATATCTGTGGCGTGTATCTGAATTATGTAAATGTTCTAATAGCGCCGTATGGTCATCAAACTTACTTCTCAGTTTGAAAGGAAAGCTGCACATGCCACTAAAAATCTGTTTACTAATGACGAAAGAGAGAAAAAATAAGATCATAATGAGATATTTCATCAAATAAATAAACAAATTAAATAAAAGAAGAGAATAAGAATGGAGTTTAGGAAGAAAGTCAAATTGAGCAAAAAGGAAGGAAAAAAAAAAAGAAAAAGAAGGGCAAGGAAGAAGTAAAAATAACAATGATGGGAGCCCCCAATGATTAAAAAATACCCAGAACGCAAACCAATGAAGCAATAAAATGAGCAGAGAAAGAACTAAAAGGTAGTCGAGAAATAACAGTAGACGCAAAATCAGTAACAGTAGCAGTGAAATCAAAAACACAAATACAGAAAGCAATAAAAGAAGCCGAGAAAATAATAAAAGTAGAGGAGCAATATAAGAAATTGACAAGAGACCTAAAGAAACTGACAAAGGACTACAGAAAACGAGGAATCACTAAAAAAACGATATATGGCTAAAAAAATCGACAAATGACTACAGAAACTAACAGTGACTAAAGAAACCGAGAAATGAGTAAAGAAACATAAAGCGCAATAAAGAAACCCAGGAAGAAATAAAAGAAGAGAAACGAATAAGGAAACAGAGAAAGGAATAAACAGAGAAAGGGATAAAGAAACAGAGAAAGAGATAAAGATACAGAGAAAGGAGTAAAGAAACAGAGAAAGGAGTAAAGAAACAGAGAAAGGAGTAAAGAAACAGAGAAAGGAATAAAGAAACAGAGAAAGGAGTAAAGAAACAGAGAAAGGAATAAAGGGACAGAGAAAGGGATAAAGAAACAGAGAAAGGAATAAAGAAACAGAGAAAGGGATAAAGAAACAGAGAAAGGAATAAAGAAACACAGAAAGGAGTAAAGAAACAGAGAAAGGAATAAAGAAACAGAGAAAGATAAAAACAGAGAAAGGATAAAGAAACAGAGAAAGGAATAAAGAAAAGAGAAAGGAATAAAGAAACAGAGAAAGGGATAAAGAAACAGAGAAAGGAGAAAGAAACAGAGAAAGGAATAAAGAAACAGAGAAAGGGATAAAGAGACAGAGAAAGGAATAAAGAAACAGAGAAAGGAATAAAGAAACAGAGAAAGGAATAAAGAAACAGAGAAAGGAATAAAGAAACAGAGAAAGGGAATAAAGAAACAGAGAAAGGGATAAAGAAACAGAGAAAGGAATAAAGAAACAGAGAAAGGATAAAGAAACAGAGAAAGGAATAAAGAAACAGAGAAAGTAATAAAGAAACAGAGAAAGGAATAAAGAAACAGAGAAAGGTAATAAAGAAACAGAGAAAGAATAAAGAAACAGAGAAAGGAATAAAGAAACAGAGAAAGAATAAAGAAACAGAGAAAGAATAAAGAAACAGAGAAAGGAATAAAGAAACAGAGAAAGGAATAAAGAAACAGAGAAAGGAATAAAGAAACAGAGAAAGGAATAAAGAAACAGAGAAAGGGATAAAGAAACAGAGAAAGGAATAAAGAAACAGAGAAAGGAATAAATAAAGAAATAAAGAAAAGAGAAAGGGATAAAGAAACAGAGAAAATAAAGAAACAGAGAAAGGAATAAAGAAACAGAGAAAGGGATAAAGAAACAGAGAAAGTAATAAAGAAACAGAGAAAGGAATAAAGAAACAGAGAAAGGAATAAAGAAACAGAGAAAGGAATAAAGAAACAGAGAAAGGAATAAAGAAACAGAGAAAGGAATAAAGAAACAGAGAAAGGGATAAAGAAACAGAGAAAGGAGTAAAGAAACAGAGAAAGGAATAAAGAAACAGAGAAAGAAATAAAGAAACAGAGAAAGGAATAAAGAAACAGAGAAAGGAATAAAGAAACAGAGAAAGGAATAAAAAACAGAGAAAGGATAAAGAAACAGAGAAAGGAATAAAGAAACAGAGAAAGAAACAGAGAAAGGAATAAAGAAACAGAGAAAGGAATAAAGAAACAGAGAAAGGAATAAAGAAACAGAGAAAGGAATAAAGAAACAGAGAAAGGGATAAAGAAACAGAGAAAGGGATAAAGAAACAGAGAAAGGAATAAAGAAACAGAGAAAGGAATAAAGAAACAGAGAAAGGAATAAAAAACAGAGAAAGGATAAAGAAACATAAAGAAAGAAAGGAATAAAAAACAGAGAAAGGAATAAAGAAACAGAGAAAGGAATAAAGAAACAGAGAAAGGAATAAAGAAACAGAGAAAGGAATAAAGACACAGAGAAAGGGATAAAGAAAAGAGAAAAGGGATAAAGAAACAGAAAGAAAGAAACAGAGAAAGGATAAAGAAACAGAGAAAGGGATAAAGAAACAGAGAAAGGGATAAAGAAACAGAGAAAGGGATAAATAAAAGAGAAAGAGGAAAGAAAGGAATAAAAAACAGAGAAAGGGATAAAGAAACAGAGAAAGGAATAAAGAAACAGAGAAAGGGATAAAGAAACAGAAAGAAAGGAAAATAAAGAAACAGAGAAAGGAATAAAGAGAAAGGGATAAAGAAAAAGAGAAAGAATAAAGAAACAGAGAAAGGAATAAAGAAACAGAGAAAGGGATAAAGAAACAGAGAAAGGAATAAAGAACAGAGAAAGAGAAACAGAGAAAGGATAAAGAAAGAGAAAGGAAAGAAAGGAATAAAGAAACAGAGAAAGGAATAAAGAAACAGAGAAAGGAATAAAGAAACAGAGAAAGGAATAAAGAAACAGAGAAAGGAATAAAGAAACAGAGAAAGGAATAAAGAAACAGAGAAAGGAATAAAGAAACAGAGAAAGAATAAAGAAACAGAGAAAGGAATAAAGAAACAGAGAAAGGAATAAAGAAACAGAGAAAGCAATAAAGAAACAGAGAAAGGAATAAAGAAACAGAGAAAGTAATAAAGAAACAGAGAAAGGAATAAAGAAACAGAGAAAGGAATAAAGAAACAGAGAAAGGAATAAAGAAACAGAGAAAGTAATAAAGAAACAGAGAAAGGAATAAAGAAACAGAGAAAGGAATAAAGAAACAGAGAAAGGGATAAAGAAACAGAGAAAGGAATAAAGAAACAGAGAAAGGAATAAAGAAACAGAGAAAGAATAAAGAAACAGAGAAAGTAATAAAGAAACAGAGAAAGGAATAAAGAAACAGAGAAAGGAATAAAGAAACAGAGAAAGGTAATAAAGAAACAGAGAAAGGAATAAAGAAACAGAGAAAGTAATAAAGAAACAGAGAAAGGAATAAAGAAACAGAGAAAGAATAAAGAAAAGAATAAAGAGAAAAATAAAGAAACAGAGAAAGAATAAAGAAACAGAGAAAGGAATAAAGAAACAGAAAGGAATAAAGAAACAGAGAAAGGAATAAAGAAACAGAGAAAGGAATAAAGGAATAAAAACAGAGAAAGGAATAAAGAAACAGAGAAAGGAATAAAGAAACAGAGAGAAAGGAATAAAGAAACAGAGAAAGGAATAAAGAAACAGAGAAAGGAATAAAGAAACAGAGAAAGGAATAAAGAAAACAGAGAAAGGAATAAAGAAAGAGAAAGGAATAAAGAAACAGAGAAAGGAATAAAGAAACAGAGAAAGGAATAAAGAAAAGAGAAAGGAATAAAGAAACAGAGAAAGGAATAAAGAAACAGAGAAAGGAATAAAGAAACAGAGAAAGGAATAAAGAAACAGAGAAAGGAATAAAGAAACAGAGAAAGAAAGAAACAGAGAAAGGATAAAGAAACAGAGAAAGGAATAAAGAAACAGAGAAAGGGATAAAGAAACAGAGAAGGGGATAAAGAAACAGAGAAGGGGATAAAGACACAGAGAAAGGGATAAAGAAACAGAGAAAGGGATAAAGAAACAGAGAAAGGGATAAAGAAACAGAGAAAGGGAGAAAGAAACAGAGAAAGGGATAAAGAAACAGAGAAAGGGATAAATAAACAGAGAAAGGGATAAATAAACAGAGAAAGGGATAAAGACACAGAGAAAGGGATAAAGAAACAGAGAAAGGGATAAATAAATACAGAAAGGAATAAAGAAACAGAGAAAGGGATAAAGACACAGAGAAAGGGATAAAGAAACAGAGAAAGGGATAAAGACACAGAGAAAGGGATAAAGAAACAGAGAAAGGGATAAAGAAACAGAGGAAGGAATAAAGAAACAGAGAAAGGGATAAAGAAACAGAGAAAGGGATAAAGAAACAGAGAAAGGGATAAAGAAACAGAGAAAGGAATAAACAAACAGAGAAAGGAATAAATAAACAGAGAAAGGAATAAAGAAACAGAGAAAGGGATAAATAAACAGAGAAAGGAATAAAGAAACAGAGAAAGGAATAAATAAACAGAGAAAGGAATAAAGAAACAGAGAAAGGGATAAAGACAGAGAAAGGAATAAAGAAACAGAGAAAGGGATAAAGAAACAGAGAAAGGAATAAAGAAACAGAGAAAGGAATAAAGAAACAGAGAAAGGGATAAATAAACAGAGAAAGGAATAAAGAAACAGAGAAAGGAATAAAGAAACAGAGAAAGGAATAAAAAAGTCAAAAAGAAAGAAGTTAAGAAAAGCAAAATTGGAGAGAGGAATAAAAGAGTGTAAAGAGGAACTTAGAAAGACTAACCATATAATGCAAGGAAACAAATAAATAGGGAGAAAGGTGGAATAAATATGGAAGTAACGCAAATTTGACACGATATACACACAGATGAACAGAAAGTAAAAGAGATGAAAGAAGTAAAGGAAGTGAGAATGAAGTTGAAAGATGGATAAGAAAAGAAAGTAAAGCGGACAAGATATATATAAGAGGAGAATACATTAGTTACATTATTGAAGGCTTGAATATTCAAGGAAGAGCGATAATAAAATTTAGAGAAACATGGATGAGAGTAATAAGTATACAAAGAAGCAGAGGCACAGACAAATGCACATAATGTAGATTTTAAAACCTCTAGTCACCCGTTGCCAAGGAAAACACACACACATTACCTTGGCTTTACGACTAGCGGCATAGTTCACAGCCTGAATCATGCTCCTGGCAGATGAGACAATACGACCTGATGGACACAGCAAGGAAAATTGATGGCAGAAACTACTGCAAAGACCTGGTGAGTGAAATGCTCTATTAAGCTGTTATCGGGCCGTACCGGCTTGTCAAACAGCTCGTCAATGTATCCATGGCGGGACAGATAAAACTGCATTTATTCTCGATTTCTTACGTAATGCTAAGATACCTTCTTAGTTTTCGAATAACGTTCACAGAAAAACAACCGCTTAATCCCCTTCTTTAATAGCTTTTTTCCTTTAAATATTAGGCCTATTTTTTGTATATCTTCTCAATTTTATTCCATTCTGGTCCTTTTTTATCTCATTATTTCTCATCTTTATCTATTTCCTGCCATTTTATTTCATTTCCTTCCTATCAGTCTTTATCACATTTCTTTTTCTGATCTTCTCGTCTTCTTAACTTACTGCCTTTATGATGTAGAATATATTTACACAAAAATAATCGTGAGATTGCTGAATGATAAATATAATGCATAATTTTATCATTTGTAATAAGTTAATAACACCCTTAGTCTATTTCATTCGTGTTTATTGCTGTAAGCCTGTAAACATTGCTTACAAGATTGTTATCGTATGAATTTTGGTGTGGAAAGTTTATATTCGCTGCACATAATGCAACGCTATGAAGTTCGTAAATGTTCCTAAAGTTTATTATATGGTCAGCAACAACGCTTTCGTTATTGTATCAACCAATAGATGGCAGTTCCCAAATTAAATTTGAGTGAAAGGATATTATTAGGTTTTCAAATCACCATCCTTGACTACCTATGTTGTCAACACTAATCTCACTAGAGGTTTTGATTTATGTATAGAAAATCAAAACTCGAGTGGGATTTAATTGACTATTACACGATTAGAAGAAAGTATATAAAGATTAGAAGTAACAAAGTACTCCAATATAATAAAATATTGACTTACGAAAATACAATTGTCTTCAAATGTATTATTGTACCATCTCAACATTACGCTAGATGGCAGTAGTGTGTTATGATTAGCTGTCTTCTTGTTATTAGTTGTGCCAATTATGGAATCTTCATTGAACACTGTGGACAGTTACTAGTCAAGAAGGCTTTGTTGATTCAGTTTCATTTTTATTAAAACAGTTCCAGTACACTTCAATCATCCGGATCCCAGTAATCAACGTCACTTGACAGATGATTTTCAATAAATCTTAGTATTAAACAATCTCTGATATATGACTATCCATAATATCATATAGCAGAAGCTATAACAAACATAACCTAGATAATATAAATGAGTGTTAGAAAAGTTTTAATTAGGGCTGGTGAAATAAACAAGAAACGTTTTAATTAACGATGATGAAATAAGAAAATAAATATGAATAATTTTAAAAGAAACAATTATTGAAAGTACAATTTTCAAATTTGAATGTTTTAGTGGTTGGTGGTTCAGTTGATGTTATATTGGACGTGTGCGTAAAAGAAGTGAACTCGTTGATGTACATGGTGTACCCCTCAACTTATTCAGGATTTCCGAATGGTGTTCTTCATTTATTTGTAAATTGGGTTTCAGGGAAGATGCATAGCTATGACCAGTGATCTTTATTAATTCTTGTTCTTGAATGCCAATGCGAGTCATATTTGAAAGTGCTGTGCATCGACTGGAGTGGTTTGTAATTTTCTGTTTTTTGACGTCCAGCCAGTGCAGTTTGAAATGTTGGCAAACAAAGAAACAAATGCTAGGGTAGTGATAAAAATAAACAAATGCAAGGGACGCGATAAAATTAAACAAATGCTAGGGACGCGATAAAATTGTACGATAAGCAGCCATGGTTGGTTGAAAGACCGTTTTATTGGTCAAAAGTAGTGTGACGTAGTAAAAGTGTAATAGTCAAAGAAAACATTTTATATTAGCCTGTGTTAAGCAGAGCTAAACTTTTCTAAGTCCATTCGGCATGAGCAACGGTAAACAAATCACTGCTTTGCAGCCTTCGAGGTGTTCAAAGATCAGGCCTAGAGCACTATTACATACTAATAACTAAAGTAAAAAAGCGGACAGGTAAAACCTAAATGTGTCAAAAAGAGTGGAAAAGATCGAGTGATGGAGTGTAGTCAACGCAAAAATAATGACAAAAAAATTTACAAAATGTAGTAGCTATAAATAATAACTAGGGGCCGGATTTTTATGTAATTACACATTATACTCCCTTCAACCTAACCGTATATAAATAACAAATCTTTGCGAATCTTGTAATTACCATTAATATATTAAAATTTGATACTACATATTTTTACATATTTACCCCACATTACATGTTATGGCTTGATATTACATAAATCCACATATTTAGAGCGTTTATTCATTTTTAATTCTCTAAAAGGGGGGGGGGAACTTCTGTTAGGGAAGTTTACAATTTGAATTACACAGATTTAAAAAGCCTTTTTACCCACCCAAGAAAAGATATATTTCGGCACGAAACATAACTTCCTTAGTTGCAGGCAAACAACAGTTTGTAAATGCCTATAGTTTGAGGTTTTCAGTAGGTACTTTGTTTCTTACAGGGAGCAGCTAAAATGCATGTGTCCCACATCTCCTCTTATTTTCTCCTAATCCAGTAAAGCGAAACAGTGCTTGCAGTACTGTTGTGTCATTCATTTCACTCAGTTCTCTAATTTTAGTACTTGCAGTATAAAGTGCAAGCGAGTTTATCTACTGCTTTTAACTAAATAAGATGGCCCCTGTATCTTCAATCCTAACGACAAAAATAAAATCATGGATTGCGATGGACGAAGGTTTCACTACAGATGGAAAAATTGCAATGTGTCAGGTATGCGGTAAAAAAAGTCGGGTGCTCTATGAAATAACAACTGGAGAGTCTTACCTATCCTATACCTGCCACATATTGATATTAAATATTTTCATGATTTTACATATTTTGGTACATATTCAGCTTATTTTCTTACATAAACATGTACATATTTCACACCTTGATATTATATAAAAATCCGGTCCCTAATAATAACCGTAGGAAACACTTCTTCTCTCATTTTCTATTACATGAGATTTTGCAACTGTAAAATTTATTCATTTTCATTAAAACTGTAAAATATGTGCAAAACTATGTATGTATGTATGTATGTATGTATGTATGTATGAATGTATGTATGTATTTATTTATTTATTTATTCACACTGCAATGGGTATATACCCGGTGGCAGTGGTAAATAATTACGCTGAAATAAAGACAATAATAAACACAATTAATAAAAAATACAATTAATAATAATAATAATAACAGGGAACATCCTAAATTAAATGATGCACGATCAGTTAAAATAACATTTAAAGTAAATCTAATTTGTACCTTAAACCTATGTTCGAACTAAAGCCCACGAGTATGATATGTTCATATCTGCACAAGTACCTTTCAACATTACACTCATTTCGCTGTCAACTCACTCACTGCACTGGAACTACGACACATTTCACTGATTCTATCCTGATTTCACTAACACTTCAAAAACATTTCACTGTTCAAATACTTTGCACTGCCACTATAAACTATAAAGCTTCACTGACAGGAACATGTTTCACTTACTCAACACATTTCACTGACACAACACACTTCACTGACACAACATAATTCTTCACTGATAGAACACTTCAATAACAAAATATCAATTAGACCCTTTAAATTCTGTGTATAATTTTATCGTCTATTAGTAAAGTCTTTAAGCCTATTTTTAAATACATTTTTGGTTGTTGGTAAAGCCTTTAGTAAGTCTGCAGGTAAAGCATTCCAGTCCCTGATAGTACGATTGAGAAAAGAAAACTTTTCATTGTCCGTCCTCTGTCTTCTTTCCCTCAATAAATGTAATCAGTCTTAAAGAAAGACAATGTTATAAAAAAGCTTTTAGTACAATTTTTATTATCGGTAACAATAATTTCGGTTACATTTCTAAAGTGTGTTACAGGCTGTGGTATGAACATGACCCAATCAATACCTGTGAGCTTATTATTATAATTATTATATATGAAGACCCAAGGAATTTCGTAAATCCCCGTCCGTCAGTTGTTCATGTAAACTTCGCAGTATGCAGCGACTTAAGTGCGCGGCTTTAACATTGTTTGGATACCACGGTCGACGGTTCGAAGCCCTTGTAGGGATGTTTCTCCGTTAACGGTATTAAACCCAATGTTGTCTTAAGCAGACGTCCGCAGGCGTGTTGATGCAGATGGTGGAGGTTCAATTGTGGATCTAGTGTCAGGTCAAGGAAGTCCAAATATGGGCACAAGCAAAACTGCTATAGGTACGCAAATCACGCGTTAACTTCATAATAATTGTTCTAAAAGTGTGTGAAAAGCTGCAAGTATCTTGGTACGCTTGTATTAACCCTGGAAATATGAAAACTATGCTTAAGTGGGGCACCTTTGAGTCTTAAAACTTGACCATACACAGTGTTCCCACGACCTACTCACGAAAATCAGGAGAAAACTATCGAAAAAAAAAACAGGACATTACAGTTGATTAATTAAACATGAATTTTCTCTTCGTATTATAATATTAACTAGTGGCTTGTGCAGCAAATGCTGCAAAGTAAGTTCATTAGACGTTCAAATAAACATTTTTCAGATTTATTTTCAATGAACAATACTAGACATTCTGAAAGTTATTTGCTTTCATAATAATGAAAGATACTCTCTCTCGAGCCAATACTGAAGAGAACCACGCATATAAATATCTACACCACACTGCCATTAAATATATGAAAAAGACCCAACCCCACTTGATTAATAACTATAAAAATATTTGATTTTTAATAATATTATCTTACGTAAGTTTTATAGCTTTCAGTAACAAACTATATAGCAGCCATTCAGAAAAATATAGAAATCAAAATCTAATTTAAGTTATTCTCTACATCTACTTTTATAACCCCAAAACGTTTCAATTTCATATCATCAATATAGCATTAATATGTATAATTAATGAAAAATAGTCACATCATGGCATTAACTACAATAATATTTCATTTCTAATAGCAATAATATCAAACCATCTCAAGTTTTGTAGTTTTTAATATCCAATACACACCACAGAATCGAACCTGTAAATTATTTTTAGTAAGTTAAGTTTTTAATAACCAATTTAATTTGAGCTATAAATATGTCAGCATTGTTACAGATCATGGCCTTCGTGTAATATTGTTTACTGTAGTGTGTGTTTTGTTTTATTCTGAAATGCAACACAGCCGACTTGATGCTCCCTTCGCTCTTTGTAAAGAAGCAGCGAAGCGATCATCAAGTCGGCCGTGAATGCAATTACCTAGTTCTCAAAACTGACGACAGATATCCATTGGAAAATAGGAAAATTATGTTTAAAAATTGACATTTCACTGAAAACTACTATTTTTCCGAAAAACTTTCGGTTCCAAGCTTCAAAACGAGGTACCATTGATTAAAATCCGTTCAGCCGTTTTCCCATAATTTCAAATTATATATATATATATATATATATATATATATATATATATATATATATATACACATATAGATTACAAAACAGTGTGTACTGTAAGAAAGATGATACTGTTGTATTACTATATAGCACATCCCTAACCAATGAAATGGAACAATTTTGCTAAATATTACTATTGTCATCTTTACTCTGCATATGTAAATAAGTCATGCAATTTTGTTTTTACACAGTAATGTCTCATTGACAATGTTTCGCATTACAATGTATTAATCAGGAGTTTTTTGTATATTGACAAACGATTTTCGATAGAACGAGATTTATTTTAAAGATTGCATTATATCAACGACAGAATCTCTAAAGTACTGCCGACACCATCTCTATGCAGACGACCTTCAAATATACATAAAATTCCACACTGACGAAATAAATGATGCAATAACTAAACTTAATGACGATCTGGACTCCATCTGGACATGGACACGGAAATTCCGACTTAAACTAAATCCAGAAAAATCACAGTCAATCATTGTAGGCCATTCACGTTTGTTAAGCACTATTACCATACCAAATTTGTCCCCGATTAAAATACACGGCATCGAAATTCCGTTCAGTGAATCAGTAAAGAATCTAGGTATTTATATGGATAAAAGTTTAAATTGGAACATTCAAGTTGCAGAAATCTGCAAAAAAGTATTCTCATTAATCCACTCGTTTAGTCGTTCACGTAACACCATCCCTCGAAATGTTGTCCTGGCTCCGTCTAGAAGATCGTAGGAAAATTCACTGTCTTTCCCTTCTCTTTCACATATTGCATTTCTACACTCCTGTCCATCTTGCGTCTCGTTTTCAAAATTTATCAACCCATCATAACCTAGACACGCGATCACAACACTCCTCAATATTATCCATTCCCTCCCACCGACCATCCTCATATTCATCTTCTTTCACTGTGGCTGTTCCTCGACTTTGGAATTCCCTAGCGAGTAATGTCAGGGACTGTCAGACATCAAACCAATTTAAGAATAGGCTAACGAAATATTTTTCTAACAATTATTGTTAACAATAATAGCTGTTTCAGGTTTCTCAATGTTTAATGCTTATATATATATATATATATATATATATATATATATATATCATAGATAAATATCTAAATTATCTCATTATTATTATTATTACTATTATTATTACTATTACTATTATTATTATTATTATTATTATTATTATTATTATTGTTATAACTATTTCTTACCAATGTTTATTATTGTCACACTAACATTAGTTATCCAGTTTTCATTATTTACTTTCATGTTGTTTTATGATCTAGATATTAATGTAATAACTATGTAAGCAAATGTATTTAATTAGAATTAGAGTCTGGCTGGGCGGAAGAGAAGGCCTACTGGCCTTAGCTCTGCCAGATTAAATAAATTATTATTATTATTATTATTATTATTATTATTATTATTATTATTATTATTATTATTATTATTAAAGACAGTACTGTATTAGCTGTGATTATAACAGATGAAAAATGATGCCTTGTCCTGTTTTCGCATAACTAGGCCTACTCTTAAAACTGTTCATAATTTTCCGACTCTGATTTATAATTCTGGGAAGGAGTATTTACTTTTCTTTCTTGCTGGTACACTTTCACTCATTTTAAAAGATCACTGTGCATGATTTGTAACAAAAAATACCATTACGTATCTACACTTCACTCCCACACTGTTTCACGTGTTCTTGCTCCTTTAAGCATCATTGTGGCGAAGCGTTATGAGCAGGGAGACACGACGAGCTGGAAGAATATTCTTACTTCGAGCTCATTGTGGAGACAAATAAAAACATTGTTTGACTTGTGTATAAGATGCAAAAGTAAGACAAGGTGACATAATCTATACTAATAATAAATCTGCATCCAAAATTTTTCTGGTAATTTTCGATTTTCTAAAAATAATTGGTGTTAACATGTATAATTAACCATCCTGAAACCGAAAATAGTTTTTTTTTTATTTTTGTTTGTATGTCTGTCTGTCTGTCTGTCTGTTTGTTACCTTTTCACGCGATAATGGCTGAACGGATTTCGATGAAAATTCGAATATAAATTAAGTTCGTTGTAACTTAAGATTTTAGGCTATATGGCATTCAAAATACGTTACTTAAAAGGAGGGCTATAAGGGGGCCTGAATTAAATAAATCGAAATATCTCGCTTATTATTGATTTTTGTGAAAAATGTTACATAACAAGTGTTTCTTTAAAAACGTTTTCTGATAAGTTTTATTCCTTGAAAAAGTTTGATAGGACTGATATTTAATGAGATAAATGAGTTTTAAAATTAAAATAACCGCCATCTAAGGCGGTGTATTGAAATAAAAAACAAATTACTTCGTCTATAAGGGGCCTTGGACACAACAATCGAAAGGCATGAAAGATAGCCTACAGAGAATGTTTCTGTGTTTGTATTAAGTAAAATAGGAAGCTAAATTAACCGATTTGTATAATTAATTATTATTTCATCATTGGAAAGTGTAGTTTCTCTGGATGGACATAATGCTATGTTATTACAGTAACCTGTGAGTGAATTGAGGACAGGTAAGGTTAAAATATCTTCTTATGCACAGAAAACTTGATAGGCTATTCTGTATATTCATTTCCTGTATTTCTTAAAATAATGTTTATGAACATATTCATTTTTATCTCAGAGAATTAACGAACAACGAGAGTGTATTGATTTAGTATGCAGTAATAGTACGTTAGCTTAGCAATCCATTATTTTATAATTCAAATTTTAACTATGCTCAATTGAATCGTGTTAAAATAGTACATAAAATATATATGCAATAAATGCAATGCAAAACAATTGGGTAATGAGCCAAGCAGATTATGTTGCGCTTTTGTAAAAACTGTTCCTCCTGAGATTCAAGAGCTCCCACAACAAATTAAAAACTTTCTAATTCGAGTACATCCGTTATCAACACACTTTTTACATAATATAATATAATATAATATAATATAATATAATATAATATAATATAATATAATATAATATAATATAATATAATATAATATAATATAATATAATATAATATAATATAATATAATATAAACATAATAATAAATCTGTAGCCAAAATTTTTCTGTTAATTTTCGCTTTTCCAAAAATAATTGGTAATAACAATTAATAACATGTTAAAGAAATTGTCATTGCACCAAATGAGTGGTCTCTGGATCAAAATGATCGCATTTTAATATTTCAAATACATTTTAAGTTAAGTAACATGTTAAACGATTTATCCTTCTATCAAACACGAATGTTCCCTGGATCAAATGTCCTATTTTAATTATGTAATTACTTTATATTTATTTCTAACGGGTGCAGCGGAGCGCTCGGGTACGGCTAGTATATTTAATAAATTGAAAATCCGGGCATAGAACCAGGTGACTGCAGCATGCCAAAAACGAAGGACTTTTGACAAAAAAAAAAAGAAGTAGAGCAGTAGATTCAATGGAAAAACAGGAAATCTCCTGCTTAATCAGTAGTTATGGCAATACTGAGTCCATACATGCAGCAAATACAGAGCGTTCAGCTAGGCTACCGGCGGAACACGCGGACCAAGATATGTTTGTATAGAGTGCTTCATTATCGACCCATATTTCTAGTCCTGTAACTTATAATAATGACAGCATGCACGCAATTATATTCTTCTTTCATAATGATCACTACACACAATGGACGTGATATAGTTTTGCAGCTTGGAGAAGGTAATAGAATACGTTGAAATGAATAAGAAAAATCTATAGGCTATGTTTTATAATAAACTTCACGATTAATTACAAAATTAAGTTGAAAGTCTGCGAAGTTTGGCAACAGCGCATCTCGGCTTACCTACGAATACACACTCGAACGCAGGCCTGAACAGCGGCATTCCGTCCTCTAGTTACTGCAGTATAATTGCTAGACTTCTTGGTGGCAGGAATTAACGATACGTGTTAAACTTTTTATTTAATTTCCAAGAAAACCGTCAATTTATTGAAAAAAACTGTAAAGGGATAAAAACAATCCTCATCAGTTTCTCTAATCATAAGGTAAAAATCGGAAAAAAAAAAATCGAAAGAGAATTGGGAGGACAATTTAAAAGGTACGCAAAACGCGTCCTTGCAAGGGGTTGGGGGCTGTACACAACTAAATATGTGAGCTCCAAGCCTGTTGGCCACTAGTCTCACTCCGGGTTACGCTGCTCCACTGAAGGAACTCTAGAAAATTTTGAAGGGGAAGCCGAAATTGGACGTAACCTCTTAGGTATCACATACGCGAGGGGGACTGAGATTTGATCAAGTGATCACGGAACGGGGCGAGGAGGAGATGGCTGGTGTTTGCCGTTAGGATGGCAAGACGCTGTCATCTGTTGTTCGATGACAAGGCATGTGAAGGCCGTCGGAAGAAGCGCCGTGAAATCTAAATCTGCAATTTGAGAGGTCCCTGTCCTTTCAAATTGCGACTAATTGAGTGACATCGTACATTTAATAGACAATTTAGAGGTTCTGAACTAGGGCATAATGATACGTCGTTTACAAGAAAAGGGGAATATATATGGGGAAGGGCATATAGGTCCGTGGCCCATTTCTTATAGGGCTCATCCCGACATTTGTCTTACGCCTTAGGAAAACCACGGAATACCTTAGGCAGGATGAGTTGTCTCATATAAAAGAGACTAGCCAATTTGGCTATTATGTAGGAGGTGATTGTTGTCATGAGCCTTGTTTCATCGTCTCAATTTAGAGACCAGCCATTTGGCTTTATGGTGGCTCAATTACGAAGAGAGGGGAGAGATGTAATTATTAATTTAGAGTAGAGTTGGGTCGATTCGTGAACGAATCGTTCATTCGAACGACTAATAATAAACAATCCTTAGAATCGATTCGTGGTATCAATGAATCGTCGTTCAAAAGAATCGTAACGAATCGTCGTTCAAAAGAATAGTAAGGAATCGGCATGGTATCGTAACCCACGATTCTATTAGTTGTTTGATGTAACCTGTCAACGGACATTTCCGAACCGTGTCGAATGCTCCCGAGCGAGAGTGAAATCAAAATATGTACTGCATTTGTTATGTATGGAAAATAATGAACACAAACCTGAAATGTGCATAGTTAAATAGAGATGTAATGCAAAAAATGTACTTCGTAATAAGGTTCAGTTCATAAATTATAATTTAGAAACATTACCTTGGGTAATTTTGTAGATTAATGGAGGTCATGCTGAATGGTTCCAGCCAATGAGAAAGAGACAATCCAATGTCTCGCCTCTTATGCCATCTATGAGAGAGATGTAGAACGTTTTTGTTTTACGCGTGGTTTGCAATGGAAAGTGTCCTGTAAGTCGTTCGTTGACGAATCGTTGGAATCGTTGGAAGAATCGTGAACTCGTTGACGATTCAAAAGAATAGTTGGAATCGCAGACTGAGAAGAATCGTGAACGAATCGTTAGAATCGATTCGTAATGTGTGATTGAATCGTTGGAATCGACTTCTGAAAAAGAATCGTGTTGCCCAACTCTAATCTAGAGTAATTAGGGAGATTCATGGGGAGATGAGTGCAGGTCCGTGGCCCATTTCTTTTAGGGCTCATCCCGACATTTGTCTTAGCGCCTTAGGAAAACCACGGAAAAACCTTAGGCAGGGTGAAAAAATCGGAATCGTACGGATAGCACGTATCGAGAGAAACGCTGTTAATATGTAGAGGGAAATAATTTCTTTTTGAAAAAATATTCATTTGAGACTACTACGGAGTGTCCCAAATTGATGTATACACTCTTTGAAATATATTTCACAGCAAATAAATGAGACAGAAATACGATTTTTGCGGTTTATGATTCAGAAGGCAGTGGAAAGCATGGAAACGTGTTCATCTGTTTATAAACAAACATGGCGGTGCAATATCGTTCAATGGATGTAAGTGGAAACTGAAATGTTATTGGAAAGTGGAGAATGTTGTTGAGGTTCAACGACGTTGGAGGGTTGAATTTGGAACACAACCACCAACAAGGTTAACTATCAAAACAATACGAGACAAGTTTGAAGTCCACGGAACGGTGCAAGATGTGTTGAAAGGGCGGTGCGGAAGAAAGAGAAGTTCCACCGATAACGAGAGTGTTGATGCAGTCATGCAGGCTTTTGCACAATCCCCAAAGAGTCAGCGCGTCTGCCGCGAAACCAGGTGGCCCGGGTTCGAATCCCGGTCGGGGCAAGTTATCTGGTTGAGGTTTTCTTCCGGGGTTTTTCCTCAACCCAATACGAGCAAATTTTGGGTAACTTTCGGTGCTGGACCCCGGACTCATTTCACCGGCATTATCACCTTCATATCATTCAGACGCTAAAATAACCTAGATGTTGATACAGCGTCGTAAAATAACCCAATATACTATACTATACAATCCCCAAAGAAGTCAATGAGGCAATGTTCTCGTGAGATTATTATCAGCAAATCCAGTGTTCATCGAATTTTGCGAGCTCAAAAATGAAAGACTTGCATTTCGAGACTTGTCCACGCACTAAATGAGGACGACCCAGATAGGCGACTGGATTTTATCTCGTCCTTGTTTCTGTCAAGGATGGATAGTTCCCATTCCGGAACTAATGGAATTGTCTAATTTTTATTTGTAATATTATTTCTGACATGAATGACTGTATTTTGCTCACATTCAATTCAACCGGGATTTAGGCACATGAAATATAAAAATCTGTAGTTTAATAAAGACACGAAGATTTCTGCCAAATTAACGCAAAGCTGTGACTTACTCGAAAGAGATTCTAGTGATTTCATAAAATCTCCTATTTAGGCCCGGTTCACACGAGCGGAATGTCTGGGGCGCGGCGGCCGCACCATTCTGAGGCCACACGAGCGGATAAAAGACGGACGGAAGGATTTTAGGTGGACAGTCATCATAGATGCTAATCACCGTGCAATAGTAGTGTACTTCGAAATGCTAAGAATGATAAGAAAAGTAAAGATGAAGACATTGAGTACATCCAATAGTCAGCAGTCCTTTATTACAAGGAATTTTTCATGTGTTTAACTAGTTGCACAAGGTGGAATCAGTTTATTTTAATTAACTTCAAAATGACATTTCCCAGCTTCGATGAATTTTATTGTATCATACTCTGAAAAATGCCTTCAGAAAGAATATATTAACGTAAGACTGGCTATAGCTCCAATAGAATGTTTTCTTAACATTTATGGCAAATTAATGCCAATAGTTGTTTGCATTTAATTGTTGAAATGAATAAATCCGAGTAATAAGTGTATTTAGTTTCATATTCACTTTGGAGAAAATATATTCCTGTATGTATATTACCGGTACTTTGCTAGAAGGGGATTAGAAGGAATTATCAATAATAAATAGAGTTTACTGGAATGAAATATGTTAAGGTTACCGTTTGTTTTATTTTCAGAAACTGAAGTGTTACCAGTGTTATCACTTTTTATTAAAAAGTACATAGAGAAATTAATGAAGTAAAAGGTAAATGTCATAAATTAAAATAATTTATGTATTATTGCATAGGCTTATGCGAGAAATATTTCACAAGGACTATTTATTAACAAATTTCCTTTCTGCGTCAGAATGTCCCAAGAAAGTGAGAAACAGTACACAACAAATTTCATAACATGCTGAACATTTTTGTTTCTGTCCTTGTACTCTTCATTTTGAATGTCCTAAATATATAGTCTTTCCTCATTCCCGATCACATCAACGTCAACTTTCTCTACATCAATTTCACTCATCGAATACAATCACAATGTGCAATGCACCACTACAAGTAAAAAAAATTGCAACAGCCAGTATTACAATACACGCGTGATATGCCGACTGTGACTCAAGCAGACGTTACAGAGGGTTTTTCTCGGAGTACTCCCGTTTCCCTCAATCATTCCACCAACACCCTCCACTTCCCCCTCATCTATCATCTGCAATAATAAAACGGCTTACGGATTTCCGATGCTGATATAGGAAGGGCTTGGGACCCCGGCCCCTCAGACTTATCAGGCTACTTGTCCGTGAAATGGGACCTAGCTCTATTAGGGATTGATGCAGGATGGCCCACCTGTCAGCATCAGATTTACGAATGTCACTCAGGTCACTTGTCAGATTTGGACAATCGTCGCATATAGGCCTATAGACACACAAAGGGCCAAAGCATGCCTAAGGTACCGAGTCCTCCTTTCGTAAAAGCCAAGATATGTCGTCTGGACACTCGCCGCCGAACTGCCGCGTCCGCTCGTGTGATTGATACAATACCGCAGACTGTCCGTCCTGTGTGAACTGCTACATTTAAATCAGTGTGCCATAGAAAATGTTGCGGCCGCCGCGCGGCTGCCGTTCCGCAGACATTCCGCTCGTGTGAACCGGGCCTTAAGGTGTATTCACCAAATGAAAAACCAAAGACGAAAATCCCTCCAAATTAATACAGAGTAATTATAGATTTGGTTACTTCCGGCACCAACACTGCGTTTAATACACAAAGTTTTATGAATCTATTGTATAGGTTGCTGCAGCAACAAACTTGCTTTCCTTGCAGTTCACAATAAACTGCTGTTCCATAATAGCTTCATTGTTATCCAGGTAGTAGGCCGAAGGGGATGAGGTTCAGAGGGTATCAGTTGGCGAGAGTGGTACTTTGCGTTGTATATTTTTGGGTAGATATTAGAGCAGAGAAACGAACTTTGATGTGATGACTTTAAATAAGAACACTTAGTAGAATAAATGGCTACGGACTCGAAGGCCTTGCGTTCAATCCCGAGTGATAGCGGAATTTTCCTTTACTTAAACGTTCAAATGACACCGGGTTCAATCAATATGCTGTCAAATTGAGTGCTGAGTATTTCCCAGGAGTAAAAGACGGTCGTAGCGTCATGCCAACCACACCACCTCATTGCAGTGACTAGGTTATGAAAGCATAGATCTCTGCCTCCAAGACCTCCTGCACCTTCATGGTGTGTGAAGAGGATACCTTTAGAATAACTCGCATATCTGTTGGTTATAAGATAGAGCAGTTCAGTGGGAAATCAGCATAACGGCGTACTGAGTATAGTGGTAAAGCGTACAGTGGGTGGGGGTACTGTAGAATGAATGCCAACGAATACGCAAAGGAAAACGCTCTGGATTTGAAGGTTCTGACGAATAATTTCGTTTTCATAAAAACTGTGTCTGAAACTATTACACGGTTAGAAAAGTCAGAGCAAGAGATGCCGGAAGCCCTCAAATTAATTTAGAAAATGATGCAGAGAATTAATGAGACATCAAGTACACTGGTTACTGAACGTGTGAAACAGAAGTGGAAATAAATTTTGTGTAAAAATAACGGATGTGGAACATTGTGCAACATAAACAGCAAATTAGTGGACATAGAGTCACCCGAGAATAAAGGACTGTCTCTTAGAGACTGCAATGATGTTAGGTTTCTTCGTTTTGCTTGTATCACGTCATGCGACGTAGAACGCAGCTTTCTACAGTACAAACTTTGGCAGATAACCGAAAAAGAATGTATATTGTAGTAGGTACATTGCAATTCGGTACTGTAACTACACTTCCTAAAGACGACCAATAGGATAAATGAAGAAATTAAAATTGCTACATGCTTATTTCCATCAGATATAATTAAACACAAATGCTTATAAAAGACAGGAGAATAAATGCTTTTCACATTCTTTTGACATCATTGTGTAATGTATCCTATATTTACTTTCAGAATGTACATAGCCTATGTATGTGTGCTTCCCCATACTACCGTACTCTACTCTAAATAGCAACGTTGTTACCTCAACACATCTCTATCTACCTGCAGCGAGTCAACAACCTATAGTACATGCACAGTAAACTTATTGTATCGGGTCCAAAGTCTCGAAGCCTGGTTATAAGTGTGATGTGCTGTCAGGGAGAGCAATACAAATAAAAATAAACTAGAAACAAACAAATTAATAATATAAATAATCAGGTAGAAAAGGAATAATTGTGCACTCCTTGATAAAAAGTTCAACAGCACCTGTGTCGTGTTAACTTCATGTCATGGAAGTTACGTCATATGTTGTGTATCAGGTCGAAAAAGCAACATGAATTAAATGGGAAAGGCTAAAAAAACCCGGTGTACACATACATTACTTCAGTGTACGTTAAAAATCGATTAATTGCAAAAACGAACTCAAAATTAAATCCGTTATATCTTCACCAGATCTTCAAATACGTAGCACATTCAGTCATTATGAAAAGAGCTAAATTTTCTTTCCAGCTGGAATAAATCACTGAGGCATGAACTCAAGTCAGAACTGTTAACAAGTACACTAACATGTATTTTATTAGGAAATAGTTTCAATAAATAATTATAGGAAAATTACTTTAACACACACAGGCAAAAACATTGCTACGGTATTTTGGAAACCACGCTAAAAACATTCAGGTTAATGCAGTCAAAAAACATACGTATATTTAAACCGAGGATAATGTGAACTACATACCATGCAAGTCAATCAAATCTCACGAAGTATGGGGGGAAATTAAAATGTTTAACTTTTTTAATCGCTTTCCAGTTGGTCGGAACAGATTTAGGAATTGCATTTACCAGGCACAGCTAAATTGTCTCTTAAACTCAATTTTTAAATGTAGCCATTTCCACCGCAGTTTTAATGTGCATATTGTTGCCATGGCAACTCACAAAAAGTTGAATGTTCATTTGAAAAATGAAGGGGCTTCGTAATTATTTTAGTACATGATTATTGCTGCTGTCTTTCGAAGCGTTAGGACTAATCGTATCATTTCCACACGGATGTCAACACATTCCACGTGACCTAACATCGCCTGCTCTAACTACATTCGTGTATTTCTCGTGCCGATGTTGACTCTAAAATCACTTGTGCATAACGACATTTACATTAATATGCATGTCTAACATTCTCAAAGTCGATCTGCCATTCCGTACAAATCATTTTTGATTTTTCAACAAATGAGATCTCACACATTGACAGCAACAATCGCTTTCAACTCAGTAATATACGAATTACAAAAACATATTTTATGATCGACCATGCCGAAATGTAGTAATTATACACCTGGTAGCAGCACTTTAATGGACCTCATTAAAGTACACCTATTCATTAAAGTTCAGGTGTTCCACCAATCAGAAAACACCATTGTAGCAATATGAAAGCACAAGTATCGATTATTCTCGGATATGCAATCGAAAGACAACTAGCGAAACGTCATGGCTGGAAATCCAATACTGTCATAGAAGGTTATGTTCTGTTACTATAATAATTAGCGTTAATTGTAAATAATATTCAAATAAATTCAATTTGGCATCTCGTTTTTCAATGTCTAAATCAATTTCAAGGTTATATCAAGATTAATGTTTATTTTACTCTCTAGATTATATCAAGGTCAATGACATTTGTTTCTCGGAAAAAATGAATACTTTCGCGTCTGCGCACATCTCACAATTTACGAGATATTGCACAAGGTCAGTTCCGCTCCCCAGTCAGATAAGAATAACATGAATACTTATGAATAATTTCAAGTTAGAAATATGGTCGAGCATAAAAAGTCGTATGAAACTTGTCTATAATGGTAATTAAGACGCTCGTATGAAAATTATGAAACTCGCTTGCACTCGTTTCATAAACATAGGCTCGTTGCATAATGTACTATTCTCTTGATCGGTATTACTCTTTTATGCTGAATTTCCTCAATTTAATATTGGCTCCGAAATGGTAAAATTTTTTTCGGTATAATAAGAGGAAATTCAAGGTGTTCAAAAGAAGATCAAATGGACACAGATCGTAAACAAATAGCCTACTTGCTGAGATATGGACCACTCAAAATAAGTATTCTACGCGGTTCCCATTCACTGACACACATTTTCAGCTTTACCTCTCAGAGAAAATAAATAAAATACAGCAGCGCATATTTATTTCTGTATCTCATGAATTATCAAATCAATCTATTTGACATTTTTAAGACTGATAAAGAATGCTCTGATGAACATTCCCTACAAGTTACATTTTAGTAACCATATACAAAAATGTAATAAAACATTTTAGAAACAAACATTGCAGAAAAGAAACTGAAAACAGTGAGATATGAATGTCAATTTTTCTCAGACACTAGTGGAATCATCGGAATAACATTTTTTTGACATGACATGAAGACATAATTTAATTTTGGGAACTAGAATCATTTTTCTACGTTGGTTTGGAAATTGTATATGGTTTTGTTTGGAAATTTGAAAAAAATAAATGTAATTTTCTTCATATTTTGCAGTGATTATTGGTACGGACTTCTGTGGAATAATTAAAATATTTTAATAATTTATTTCACAGAATTCAGACATGATTGAATAATGTGTGTGCAAAGTTTCATCCAGATTGGTCCAACCAATCCTGAGAAAAATTGGATTTTACTTTGAAAAATTAAGTTTACGGGAAATTAAGAAACATTACAGTGTCCACTTTTGAAACCAAGATTGACTTCTGTCCGTCTTTGAAACAAACAGAGATGGACGTGTCCATTTTTGAAACACAAAACCCAGAATCAGGATAATGATGAGAAAATCCTATTCTAAAACTATTTCAGGATTGAAAAAAAGTCTGAAAGGGAGCGTGGCATTTAAATATATATGTCTCGGACCAATAATTTAAAACTCTCTTAGAGGCTTTAAATATAATTTTTTGCAATAAATCATGCATCAAATTAATCCTAGAGAAATGTAGATTTGTTAGGCTTAAAAAAAAATGTCATTTTACACTTCCACTTTTAACAACCATGACCTCTTCAAATGTGTTAATGTGTAGATAATGCATGAAGGATGATTTCGAGAAGGTTCTTGAATATTGTGTTGTCAGTATTAATTTGTAAATCAACTGCAATTATGTTACACATGTTGTTATATGAAATTCTCACCCCATTTTATGCATAATATTAAAACCTATGCCTCAGGTATTCACAATTTCATTCAGGATATGGAAATGCTATGCGGATGACGTGAATATGTTAGGAGAAAATCCACAAACTATTAGGGAAAACACAGGAATTTTACTGGAAGCAAGTAAAGAGATAAGTTTGGAAATAAATCCCGAAAAGACAAAGTATATGATTATGTCCCGTGACGAGTATATTATACGAAATGGAAATATAAAAAGTGGAAATTTATCCTTCGAAGAGGTGAAAAAGTTCAAATATCTTGGAGCAATAGTAACAAATATAAATGATACTCGGGAGGAAATTAAACACAGAATAAATATGGGAAATGCCTGTTATTATTCGGTTCAGAAGCTTTTATCATCCAGTCTGCTGTCAAAAAATCTGAAAGTTAGAATTTATAAAACAGTTATATTAGCGGTCTTTCTTTATGGTTGTGAAACTTGGACACTCACTTTGAGAGAGGAACATAGTTTAAGGGTTTTTGAGAATAAGGTTCTTAGGAAAATATTTGGGGCTAAAAGGGATGAAGTTACAGGAGAATGGAGAAAGTTACACAACACAGAACTGCACGCATTGTATTCTTCACCTGACATAATTAGGAACATTAAATCCAGACATTTGAGATGGGCAGGGCATGTAGCACGTATGGGTGAATCCAGAAATGCATATAGAGTGTTAGTTGGGAGACCGGAGGGAAAAATACCTTTAGGGAGGTCGAGACGTAGATGGGAAGATAATATTAAAATGGATTTGAAGGAGGTGGGATATGATGATAGAGAACGGATTAATCTTGCTCAGGATAGGGACCAATGTGAGGGCGACAATGAACCTCCGGGTTCCTTAAAAGCCAGTAAGTAAGTATATGGAAATACTAAAAGCAGATTTATATTGGACTGGCTGGAAACACCTTAACCACAGGTCGTGTGGCGAGGAATGGTCAAGAAAAGTAAAAAGCAAAAGAAAGAGAATAAAAAAGAAAAGGGGAGCAGGGGCAGAGAGAAGATGAGAAAAACTAAGTGGAGATAATTATAAAGTAGAAGGAGCAAATGAGGGAAACGCACAAGATGAAGGAAGAAACAAAAGTGACGGATTCGGAAGAGACGAGGAAGGTGGAGAAACAAAAGAATGACTGTGGAGTTGAAGATCACACCTGTGGAGTCATAGCTTTCGGGAAATAAGAACTGTGCACTATAAAGTGATGCAATTCTGTACATTTGGCTGCCAGAAATCTATCCTCTAACCGTGCCAACAAATGAACGTATGGTGCTATACAGCAGCAGGAGTTATGGTGAGCTGGCAGCAGACAGACAACTATTACCGCGTCTAGAGAAATATCCACAATAATGCTTGCTGTCCTACAGGACCCGGAAATCAAAGTACTGAGGTACTTATTCTCTCTCTTCTGTGAGAATGGATTGCGTGACAAATTTGCGCAACAAGCTTTCTGTCAACGTTGAAATTTATACCGCAAATCCTCAGAACAGACAAAAGTTTATTTCATGTGTTTTCACTCTGCCGACCTCTTTCTGAAAATAACAAAGACATAACTGTTTATAATGGAGAAGAAGGTGATGGAAACTGGTTAGGGCGAAAGAAGGGAGGAAGACGAGGGTGAAAGCGGGATCGGAGAATGAGAAGGTGCAGCCCATGAAAGAGAAGGCGAAGGGAAAGGAGGAAAATAAGGGGGACATACGGCAAAAAAGAAAAGAAAGGAAGTCAAAGGGAGATAAGAAGACAATGGGGGAGAAAGAGTCAAAGGAAGAGAAAGAAGACAAAGGGGCAGAAACACAACAAAGGGCGAAATGAGACGAAGGGAGAAAAAAGACAAAGTTAGGAAAGGAGATAAAGGGAAATAGGAGGCGAATGAGAAAAGAAGGCAAAGAGGAAAAGAAAGTAAAGTGGGAAAAGAAGGTAAAGGGGGAAAAGAAGGTAAAGGGGGAAAAGAAGGCAACGGGGGAAAAGAAGGTAAAGGGAAAAATAAGGTAAAGGGGGAAAGAAAGTAAAGGGGGAAAAGAAGGTAAAGGGGGAAAAGAAGGTAAAGGGGGAAAAGAAGGTGAAAATAAGGGAAAGGGGAAAAGAAGGAAAGGGGGAAAAGAAGGTAAAGGGGAAAAGAAGGTAAAGGGGGAAAAGAAGGTAAAAATAAGGTAAAGGCGGAAAAGAAGGTAAAGGGGGAAAAGGTAAAAAAGAAGGTAAAGGGGAAAATAAAGTAAAGGGGGGAAAGAAGGTAAAAAGAAGGTAATGGGGGAAAAGAAGGTGAAGGGGGAAAAGAAAGTAAAGGGGGGAAAGAAGGCAAAGGGGGAAAGAAGGCAAAGGGGGAAAGAAGCCAAAGAGGAAAAGAAGGCAAAGGGGGAAAAGAAGGTAAAGGGGGGAAAGAAAGTAAAGAGGGAAAGAAGGCAAAGGGGGAAAAGGAGGTAAAGGGAGAAGAAGGCAAAGGGGAAAAGAAGGTAAAGGGGGAAAAGAAAGTAAAGGGGGAAAGAAGGCAAAGGGGGAAAGAAGGTAAAGGGGGAAAACAAAGTAAAGGGGGAAAAGAAGGTAAAAAGAAGGCAAAGGGGAAAAGAAGGTAAAGGGGGAAAAGAAAGTAAAGGGGGAAAGAAGGCAAAGGGGGAAAGAAGCCAAAGAGGAAAAGAAGGCAAAGGGGGAAAAGAAGGTAAAGGGGGGAAAGAAAGTAAAGAGGGAAAGAAGGCAAAGGGGGAAAAGGAGGTAAAGGGAGAAGAAGGCAAGGGGAAAAGAAGGTAAAGGGGGAAAAGAAAGTAAAGGGGGAAAGAAGGCAAAGGGGAAAAGAAGGTAAAGGGGGAAGAAGGCAAAGGGGAAAAGGAGGTAAAGGGGGAAGAAGACAAGAAAGGGAAATGAAGAAAAGGGGCAATAGGAAACAAAGAGAGAAAAGAAGACAAAAGGGCACAAGGGAAAATGGCATGCAAATAGGAAAATAAGGCAGAAATGGCAAAGTGACAAAATAAGGAAAAGGGGGGAAATGAAGGAAAAAGTGATAGAAGAAAATGGGTATGTAGAAGAAAATTATGAGAAAAGCAGAAGAATCAGGAAATGGAAAAGAAGCCTGGAGGACAATATGCAACAACATGAGTATGGAAAAAATGTAACGTAGAAGAGAACAATATCCATTGCAATGTAAGGGTTGAAGATGTAAAGGTAAAACTAATTGTTTGATGAAAGGTATTTTAGTTCAGCATTCATAGTAAACGTTCTTATAATCTTTTCGCTGTAAGAAAAATCCTAATGTAAACAATATCACGTGACTGAAGTGAGGCTTCATTGGTCACTGTTTAGCGCCATAGATTCTCAGTACGTGTTCCCGCCTACTGTTGTACATTCTGTTTCATGTTAAACACTTCCCGTTACTCGTCAAGTAGGCCTAACCTCACTACTATGCATTCATTTGTTTACGAAACATTTCTTTATAATTATTGCAATTAAATTATTTTTAAGTCTTACGTCTTCACAATGGACAGTTGAGGATACAGAAGCCATACCTCAGTACCACGTGCTTTCGTGAACAACTACGAGCTCAAGTGACGCCAGCTTGTTATAGGAACAGACTAACTCGGTATTACTGTTGGTATTCATCCGCGTTCATAGTACATAACAAAATATAAAAGTAGCTTTTCTTTTACATAG
This sequence comes from Periplaneta americana, assembly GCA_025594305.2. NCBI lineage: Eukaryota > Metazoa > Arthropoda > Insecta > Blattodea > Blattidae > Periplaneta > Periplaneta americana. The sequence continues at coordinate 582,436 of JAJSOF020000005.1, forward strand.
CGTTTTACACATGAGTGAAGTTAAATGTTTCATCGTATTTAACAACTAGAATTCAATTTTCTATTTTATAATAATGCAAGATTGTGGTTTCCAAATACGAACTATATTTTCCTGCGTCGTGTGAGTGTTTCGACTGGGAGCCAATCACGGGTATGACAGCAATTTGCTTATGTTTACATTAGGATTTTTCTTACGGCGAAAACAGTATAGAAACAAAGACATCATTTGGAAGTGCAGCTAATATTGGAATAATGCTGATTTCAGAAGTAGTGACGTGTCGGAGAAAACAATCTGCTGCACATGAAGTTTGTGTCCACCATGAATTTGTTGAGAATTGAACAAAGGTTCATGTTATGAAAAGCCAACAGTAGATTGGACCAAAAGAGAACATGTTGCTAAGAATGAGAGGATAAAAAAATACTTGTTGAACATTCATCTAACGTTCTTTTTGCCATCGTAGGCCTAAATGTTACAGAATATTCTCGGAATAGAACCCAATCTCTGCAGCTAACTGAACTGAGAATGGACAAAAGTAGCAAACAGGATAGATAAAGTGGGAAGATATTCAAGAGGTGCATATGTTGTGTATAGGACTGCAGCTGAAAATGCCAGAGAGCCACTGCTTGCTGTTCTGAATACGCCGATAAACTTAGGAGTACGAGATGAAGACTTCGGACGTTTCTGATAGTATACAGATATATTTGAAAATTTGAAAGCAACACACTTCCACGCATAATAACAGATAGTTCTGCCAGTTGTGTTGCTGCATAATTCACGCATGTAGCGGACATTGCTGCAATGATCAGTCTTGCCGTGTCCAGGATGCATTCAGCATGCCGTCACAACCCAGCTTGTGTCATGAAACCAGAGTTTATTTATTTTCCACGAGTTGCCACAGGCACACAGACCAAAGTTTTTGCAGTACATACATGCCGTCAAGTTTCTCAATCTTGTTTTCTCGCATCGCACCGTTCAAAGGTTACTGAGCGGAACGAAAGGACGTGTTCAAGCTGAAGCTTGCTTGAAAACAAACCGATGTATGCATGAATCTGGCAACACGTCTCCATGACTCACGAGCCAAGAGTCATCTTTTCGGGCTCCTACTCACGATACGAGGGATCATCTGCAGTCGACGTCAGTTATTCGGAGAAATAGATCACATATTTTAACACGAATACGAGGAGTTAACGTTCACTGAATTTTATTATCAAACTGAGGAAGTAGAGTAACTCAACTCCTGTGGCTGTAATTATTTACAATATTTAACGTCTGTTTTCAAGATGTATTCAAAGATTACAACAACTCGTTAATATCTACACTCCTTCTCGTGATTGTTATGGTAATAATCAGCATGGACCACATGGACAGTGTTGCCAATTCAGCGGTTTTACCGCTAAATCTAGCATTTTTTGGATAACCGTCTCGCGGGTAAAATTATACGGAATAATAGCGGTTTTTAATCTTTAAAGTTTCTGAAATGAAATTCATATTAGTATTATAAGCGGCTTTCATAATTACATTTAATTCGTTCAGTGTGTGTTTTGTGAAATAATGGATGTGTCAATGTAGTGATAATTCCATATTATATATGTTACCGTTAAAACCCGAAATTCGTCAATCCAGTTTCAACTAGTAAAAACTAGTTTAAGCAAATAATAGATAGATAGAAAGCGAGTTTAGTTTGTTTAAGTTTTTGTTTGGTAAAAGCCTAAAAAAAAGCCTAAACAAAACAAACCAAACCTAACCAGTCATTGATTCTAGATCTTACGAAAATTCGCTTTCTATCTATCTATATTTTAAAACTAATTTTTACTAGTTGAAACTGGTTTTGTCGGATTTCGGGTTTTAACAGTAACATACACAGTTCAATAAGAATTGAAATATGTTGTGTCTGTGATAAAAGTGTTCAAAATTGCTTTATAGTGCCACTTTGGGAATGATAAAAGTGTGCAATATTCGTTACTTTGGTGGGTGGATGCTCTATCTTGACTATTATTACTATTATTATTATTATTATTACTATTATTATTATTATTATTATTATTATTACTATTATTATTATTGAATAATAATAAGTACACTGTTATTGAATAATAATAATAATAATAATAATAATAATAATAATAATAATAATAATAATAATAATAAGTACACATTAAACTCTAGAGATATGTTATAAAATCGCGGGTTTTCGAAAGCCATCTAGCGGGATTATATGAACAATTGTTGGCAACATTGGATATGTGGGATCATCTGCAGTCGACGTCAGCTATTCGAAGAAACAGATCACATATTTAAACACGAATATAAGGAATTAACGTTCACTGAATTTCATTATCAAACTGAAGAAGTGCAGTAACTCAACTCCTGTGGCTGTAATTATTTATTTAACGTCTGTTTTCAACTACAGAAGACATATTCAAAGATTACAACAACTCGTTAATATCTACGCTCCTTCTCGTGATTGTTGTGGTAATAGTCAGGCATGAACCACACGGACAGTGTTGCCAATTCATCGGTTTTCCCGCTAAATCTAGCTTTTTTGGATAACCGTCTCGCGGGTAAAATAATATTATCCCGCTTAGCGGGAATACTAGCGGTTTTTAATCTTTAAAGTTTCTGAAATTGAATTCATATTAGCATTATAAGCGGCTTTCATAATTACGTTTAATTCGTTAATACCACCCCGACGCCGGAGAGAATCGTCTCAGATTTAAGTTCCAACTCTTGGGTTCCCTCTAGTGGCCGCCCTCTGCACTACGTCATAGATGTCTATGAACGTAGGACCGAAGTCCACACATGTGCTGAGGTGCACTCGTTATGAGTGACTAGTTGGCCGGGATCCGACGGAATATGACGTAGTGCAGAGGGCGGTCACTAGAGGGAACCCAATAGTTGGAACTTAAATCTGAGACGATTCTGTCCAGCGCCGGGGTGGTATCCGGTGTGGCTTAGTGGATAAAGCATCAGCACGTAGAGCTGAAAACCCGGGTTCAAATCCCGGCGCCGGAGAGAATTTTTCTCTGTTCCATTACTCTTTCATCGTATGATGACGCAGAATATCTGCATGGAAATTTCATATGTACTTCGGTTCATTAAAATAATATATAGGTTTGGTTTGTTTAGGTTTTTGTTTGATAAAAGCTTAAAAAAAGAACCTAAACAAACCTAACCTAATCTGACACGGATTCTAGGTCTTACGAAAATTCGCTTTCTTTCTATCTATCTATATTTTAAAACTAGTTCTTACTAGTTGAAACTGGTTTTGTCGGATTTTGGGTTTAACGGTAACATATACAGTGCAATAAGAATTTAAATATGTTGTGTCTGTGATAAAAGTGTTCAAAATTGCTTTATAGCGCCACATTGCCAATGATAAATGTGTGCAATATTCGTTATATTGGCAAGCGGATGCTCTATCTTGACCATTATTACTACTACTACTACTACTACTACTACTATTGAATAATAAATATACAATAAAATCTAGAGATATTTGTTAGAAAATTGCGGGTTTTCGAAAACCATCTAGCGGAATTATACGAACAACAGTTGGCAACACTGCACACGGACGCGGCAAATTCGTAGGAGCGGAAGAATTCTGAGGAAAGAAAATATTGAATTGAAAATCAATTTTCAATATTTTCCTACTTCGCAGATATCTGCTTCAGATAGTATCATAATTATGTTTATGCTCGACCATGCCGAAATGTATTAATTATACACCTGGTAGCAGGCCTTTAATGGACCTTATTAAAGTACACCTATTAATTAAAGTTCAGTTCTTCAACCAATCAGAATACGCCATTGTAGCAATATGAAAGCGCAAGTATCGATTATTCTCCAATATGCAATCGAAAGACAACTAGCGAAACGTCACGGAGGCTGAAAATCCAATACTGTCGCAGAAGGTTATGTTCTGTCACTATAATAATTAGCGTTAATTGTAAATAATATTCAAATAAATTCAATTGTCATCTCGTTTTTCAATGTCTAAATCAATTTCAATGTTATATCAAGATTAATGTTCATTTTACTCTCTAGATTATATCAAGGTCAATTACATTTGTTCCTCGGAAAAAATCAATACTTTCGCGTCTGCGCACATCTCACAATTTACGAGATATTGTACTAGGTCAGTTCCGCTCCCCAGTCACATAAGAATAACTTGAATACTTATTAATAATTTCAAGTTAGAAATATGGTCGAGCATAAAATGTGGTATGAAACTTGCCTATAATGGTAATTAAGACGCTCGTATGAAAATTACGAAACTCGCTTGCTCTCGTTTCATAAACATACTCGCCTCTTAATTACTACCATTATAGGCTCGTTGCATAATGCACTATAAATTGTTGTTACATGCCGTTTTTTTACCGTTTAACTGTTAAATGTCTAGGATTTGTGTAAGTTTGTTGGTGGGGGAGCAACATTTTTTTCGGGCGCATGGACGTTGCATTACCTAAATACGGGGCTACTAATAATAATGGCGGTGGTAATTATTATTAGTCACTAATTCATATCAGCCTTTAGCAGTAGGAATAATTGAGTCAGCATATTTTGTTTTATTATTTCCTTACTTTACCCAGGCGTACCTACTATAACTACAAACTACTCATAACCATCAGTAACTAGCATTTGTAATAACTTACGTTACTTCATTATATAATGCACTTGAATATGACGGTACTAACTGGTACCAGTGATTATTTGTTTAATGCAGTTTTTCAACTATAGAGGGTATTAAGAGACGGTGGTAAATGACATTTTGAGAAGCTCCGAAACAAAATCAGTTTAATGTTTCAAATAATACATTTTCAGGAAAGACGAAATATATCTACTTGTCTAATTTTACGATATATAGAAAAAACAAACAAACAAAAGAAAAGACACTACTCCTGGAATAAGCAAATTCCATTTGTTTGTGGAACAGAACTTATGAAACTTTTAATAATAATAATAATAATAATAATAATAATAATAATAATAATAATAATAATAATAATAATAATAATAATAATATTATTAATATTACTTACTTACTGGCTTTTAAGGAACCCGGAGGTTCATTGCCGCCCTCACGTAAGCCCGCCATTGGTCCCTATCCTGAGCAAGATTAATCCAGTCTCTACCATCATATCCCACCTCCGTCAAATCCATTTTAATATTATCTTCCCACCTACGTCTCGGCCTACCAAAAGGTCTTTTTCCCTCCGGCCTCCCAACTAACACTCTATATGCATTTCTGGATTCGCCCATACGTGCTACATGTCCTGCCCATCTCAAACGTCTGGATTTAATGTTCCTAATTATGTCAGGTGAAGGATACAATGCGTGCAGCTCTGCGTTGTGTAACTTTCTCCATTCTCCTGTAACTTCATCCCTCTTAGCCCCAAATATTTTCCTAAGCACCTTATTCTCAAACACCATTAATCTCTGTTCCTCTCTCAAAGTGAGAGTCCAAGTTTCACAACCATACAGAACTGGTAATATAATTGTTTTATAAAATCTAACTTTCAGATTTTTTGACAGAAGACTAGATGACAAAAGCTTCTCAACAGAATAATAACAGGCATTTCCCATATTTATTCAGCGTTTAATTTCCTCCCGAGTGTCATTTATATTTGTTAATGTTGCTCCAAGGTATTTCAATTTTTCCACCTCTTCGAAGGATGAATCTCCAGTTTTTGTAGTTCCATTTCGTACAATATACTGGTCACGAGACATAATCATATACTTTGTCTTTTCGGGATTTACTTCCAACCCTATCGCTTTACTTGCTTCAACTAGAATTTCGTTTGTGGATTTTCTCGTAAGATAATAATAATAATAATAATGTGATTACAGAGATAGATTATCTAAGGCGTTCGACAAAAATTTCAAGGGGGAAAAAAACTACGACAAGAGAGGAAATGGGTGTTACAAATGATACTGTTAAAGTGATAGAAGAATTGCAGTTAAGATGGTAGGGGCATGTTATGAGAAGAGAAAATAATAAATAGAGAAGCCCTAATTTTGGAAACAAGGAGGATGAGAGATAGATCACAACCTACATGGGCAGAGGAAATGAAAAAGATTATGCACAAAAGAGAGCTGACAGATGAAGACTAGCTAGACTGAGAGAACTGGAGAAAGAAGATATCTTTTGGTTGAGGAAACTGTGTTATTATAGAAAATTCCTTTTTAAAATAATAATAATAATAATAATAATAATAATAATAATAATAATAATCGTAATAATAATGTTTATTCATATCACAAGCATCTTTCAGGACAAGATAAGGTACATCACTGTGGAGTAACGTTTAGCTTGCCTGACCGTGAAACGAGTGGGCCCGGGTTCAAATCCTGGTTGGGATAAGTTACTTGATTAAGAGCAAATCTTGAGTAATTTTCGGCTCTGGACCCTGTACACATTTGGCTGACATTATCACCTTTATCTCCAGATAACCATAGCTAGGCTTCTTATTTCAACTATCTAAAGACTGAAGTTAAAGACACATTGGGTGTATAGTACGCCAAATACAGGTAATGCAACAGATAAGGATATAAACAAACATGTCGTCGCTGCGTGTTCGTGGAGTACAGTCAACTCCCGACATTCTGAAGTTGTACTAATAGACACATGCTTGAGCCGTGATGTTCATTTTCGTCGTGATCTTTGCAGTGAATAATAACGTGCATTCGTAAGTTACGGAACTTGAACATATGCGGATGTCACTGAAATGGTTTTATATTGAAAGAAATTCTTTCAATTGCACATGACGTAATTAGTTCATGATGTAGTACAAGATATTCCAATTGTCTGATATTTTTTCACGTTTCATTAGGATACTGCATATGTCGCTCATCACTGAAAACCTACTAATTTTCTATGTACGTTTCTATAAATTCCCTAAAATGTAGATTATTTAATTTATTAATTGGGATGTTGACACTAAACATCGTGGTAAGCTACACAGATCCACGCTAAACGTAGAGTTAATATCTTCATAATTTTCAGATTATGGTGGTACTGGTTCTTTTGGATTACGTTCAACATACTTTCTGTGCTCTATTTTTGTCACTTTTACGTTTATTTTACACAATTTATAGGTAATTTTGTCTATATTGACAGTGAAAATATTAGTTCAAATATCCTCAACTATGCCCTGCAATATTACACGCTTAAGCGTCTTACCCAAGGATTTTACTTCAATCAGCCACAAAGATGTAGTTATTTAAATAATACGACTAGTAAGAGCAGTGATCGATAAGACTACTCACTATGACTGCGTCCCGGCTTTGACTTTCCAGAGGAAGAGGGCAGAGATTGTGTAAGCATTTTGTGTACGAACGTACCTGTACCTGCGCTGTGACGTCACATATAGGCCTACTTCGAATGAGGCAACTTCATTCCAGTTTATAGGTAGCTAGAATACGAATCTAACCTTAGCAGTTGATAAAGCTCGTAAAATAACCTATTAAAATGATTAGTTTGTTTACCATGTGCACTAAAATGGTCTATTTATACCACTATCATTGTTTTTCTTAATCATTTACCGAGTTATCGTTTCGTTCCACATTCTAGTCTTAGTATTGTTTTTCCAGTCCATTAATCCATTTGTGTTGCTATACGCTTTAATTGTGCTATTTTTTTATTGATATGTCGCATGCTGTTAAACTTTTAACAATTGATTTGAATGCGGTAAACCTAACTTTTTCCCTTAGAACAGGTTTCTCAAACATTTTTAAAGTGGGGACCACTTTTTTAAGTCAGAACAGTTCCGCGGACCACTTTGCTCTTGTTCCCTTCTTTTTTTTTTTAATTGGGTTATTTTACGACGCTGTATCAACATCTAGGTTATTTAGCGTCTGAATGAAATGAAGGTGATAATGCCAGTGAAATGAGTCCGGGGTCCAGCACCGAAAGTTACCCAGCATTTGCTCGTATTGGGTTGAGAGAAAACCCCGGAAAAAACCTCAACCAGGTAACTTGCCCCGACCGGGATTCGAACCCGGGCCACCTGGTTTATCCTCTAATTATGCTGCAAAAACGTATAATCAAAATTTGTTTGAAAAGGCGACTGGATTATCCAACAAATTTGATCCATACCGAATTGAATGTTTTTAGAATTGACCAAATTTATAAATACTCTTTAATGAAATTGTATCATAAAAATAGAATGAAATTTGTACCTCAGCCACATGATCATAATACAAGACGAAATGAAATTCTTAAATTAGTTGAACCTAAATGTTTCACATCTGCTGCTTTACTACACAGTACAAATTATGGTCTACGTCTATATAATTCGATAATAAAATTTCATCCAGAATTGACTACTTTAAGCAATGAAATTTTCAGATCCAGAATTAAAAAAATTATATGACAGACTTCCCTGTATATATATTATGTACCATGTCTTGTAAAACAAGTTTATTTCTATCCTAAGTGTATTTTTCAATCTTATCTTGGTTGCTATATCAACATGACCTGTACTAATTATACTAATAATAATAATTTAATATTAATCCACCAATCTCAACATCGTCTCTTTTTTCACTCAGTTATTACTAGTATTATTATTTACTAACTTTACTATTATCATCTTTATGTGAGCTTTTTTCTTAAGTATTTTGTCTACAAAGTATGTATATCTATGTAACGGAACTGTCCCCGAACACGAGCTTTGCTCTTTCGGGGTACTTTAATGTAACGTTTTTATGTATATGTTATTATTAAATAAAATCTAAATCTAAATCTAAAAATGTGTCATTTCTAAACTCTGAGATTTTCAGCTATAAAGTGATACGCAATTCGTTTGAATTTTATATTTTCTTCCGTCTTTTTTCAAGGACCACAAGGGCAGACCTCGAGGACCACAGGTGGTCCGCGGACCATAGTTTGAGAAACGCTGCATAGAACACCATACATTTAAAGTAGCTGAAACTGATTGCTTCATGGCTATCGTAAAATTCATACACCAATGACACGAGGCACAACAACAAATACTCGTAGGCGTGCTTCATTTGTGAGAAATACGAATTCTGAGACAAAACCGCACGGCGCCCGGATGCCAACTAGTGTGCCATTATTTCAACGTGTTATGACAAGTATTCAGGCCTGGTGACGTGCGGTGCGCTTCAGGATATGCTGATGAGTGAGAGAAATAGAAAACATGGTCGTTTAACCTTCTTGAACGTCTATAAATAATGACTGGAGTAGGCCTCCGAACGGACCCACTAAATTATACAGTCTAATAGACTCCGGAAAGAAGCTGTTTATATTCCCAGTTTGTTGCATTTGTTCAAGGCTCACCCCACACAGAAAGAACCCACAAATTTCTTGCCCCAAGTCATAGAAATACACGAAGTATGAAAAAGTTTAACACATACTTCTACCGTCTTTTCTTTTGACAAATTCTGTGTGTTCTTTACCCGTCCATCCACCCATATATTAGAGCTCTGCCCGGATCAGGTTGATATCACAGTCTAGTATATACAGTCGCGAAGCTTGGGGTGATTTTTTGCATTTCTCGCGATAGTTGCTAGCCGCTTGGAGCGCTGTGTGTACTAGGAACAATAGACTGTGTCAGGCATCGTGATCTAATACAGGCCGTAAGGCAGACCATGTAACTCGCTTAGCCCGATCACGAAGGGCGGCGATTCAACCATATAAATTAATTGGAATGCATAAAAAGTAACATATATTTCTCTAAAATGTAGTGTAATTGCATTCATAAAATTTAAAACAATGATTAGGAGACACTTCAGACATAATTCCTTGCGAGTTAAGGTGTAATATTATTTTTGGTGTGAAAATTACGTTGTTCGTATGTGTAATACCTGCCTTTATTTCGATTAAATATTGCGAAATTATTGTACATTCATTTATGCATGATTCAATAATTTTCAGTTGCACCGCACGGATATTTAGATATGTTGAAATTATAGGTTATGTTAACTGTCCCTGTTGCCCCTTTCAGTCTAATTTTAGTGGTCTCCAAGACCCTGCCATTCATATGGAAATATTAGGCCTATAGGTTATGTTTACTATATCTTATATTCCTAAATTCGCAATTATACATTATAATTAAGCATAATGTCATGTATAATACTCCGCACATTCAATTTGTCTGTATTTTAATGCTACAATTGAGTATTGAATTATTGTATTTATCTACTACCTAAGAGACGAAGTAACAATCGTACGTACACTAATTTCATAAGAGTGGTATGATAAATTTTCTGTCTTTATCAAGGAAGGTAGATGTGCTACATTAAAATCACAATATAAATTATTTTTTATTAAACCTCAAAATAGCTTCCATTCTAAACTTAAAATGTTGATGCGAAAAGATTATGTTAACATGTAAAATTCTCTTCACATTAAAATAACACAGTTTTGTAATTATTTCTGCAACATATTATGCAACAAGAAGTAAACGGAACTTATGGACACATTACACTAAATAAAACTTAGCTATGATACGCAATAAAGTTATAATATAATAATTCACAGAGCTCCATACACTGAAATAAAAAACCCGAACATACATTACGGCCTGGTCTAGATCGAAAAGACATTGACTGTGCCGTATTTCGCATTGTTGTCAAAAGCTATGTAAACTGTGAAATGTTCGTTATCGGTTGTAATAACTGTAAATGGCTAAAATACAATAATTTGAGTAATAATATGGGACAAGGAGACGTTTGTTGCACTATAAATTCTAAGAAAAGGAGGTCAGAGTTATCCTTCCGAAAGATCCAGGAAGGTGAGTTTATAAAATATAATATATACTTTATGAAAATCATACATAAACCTTATGTATTTCGTATTTCAATAGTGGAAGGAAGGTGTTAATTTTTCAAAAGAACTCGATATCAAAAGTACAATACATTTTATCGTCTGCTAGGGAAAGAGTCTGTGATAAGGCGATAGTAGCGATCCTGGTGGCTAGCAACTATCTTCGGATGCATATTTCAACTGTCTATGTTTGCATATTTAGTACGTATTGAGCTTCGCAACTGTATATACTAAACTGTGGTGATATCTTAAAAGGCTCCTCGAGCTTGCTTCGGGCTCTGATAAATAAATTAAAGAACTAAATACTTTACGAATCTTTTCTTGAGCTGTGATAGCGTTTCATTTTTCTAATATAGAACTTGTGAAGAATAACTTCTCACCGCGAAAAAGAACTTCTATGCCTCCGCTTGCCAAATATAAATGGCGCCTCACAGCACAATCTGTTACTATCAATACCACGTCATCAGACATCTCTGTCAGTGTTGCCAATTCAGCGGTTTTCCCGCTAAATCTAGCTATTTTGGATTACCGTCTCGCAGGTAAAATTATATTATCCCGCTTAGCGGGAATACTAGCGGTTTTTAATCTTTAAAGTTTGTGAAATGAAATTCATATTAGCATTATAAGCGGCTTTCATAATTACATTTAATTCGTTCAGTGTGTGTTTTGTGAAATAATGGATGTGTTAATGAGGTGATAATTCCATATTATGTTACCGTTAAAACCCGAAATCCGTCAAAACCAGTTTCAACCAGTACAAACTAGTTTAAGCAAATAAAGAGAGATAGAAAGTGAGTTTTCTTATGATCTAGAATCAATGTAAGGTTAGGTTTGGTTTGTTTAGGTTTTTGTTTGGTAAAAGCCTAAAACAAAACTATGCAAGCCAAACCTAACCTGTCAATGATTCTAGATATTACGAAAATTCAAACTAGTTTTTATTAGTTGAAACTGTTTTGTAGGATTTTGGGTTTTAACGGTAACATATATATTGCAATAAGAATTTAAATATGTTGTGTCTGTGATAAAAGTGTTCAAAGTATTGCCACATTGGGCATGATAAAAGTGTGCAATATTCGTTACATTGGCGGGCGGACACTCTATCATGATGATGATGATTATTATTATTATTATTGAACAATAAGTATACATTAAAATCTAGAGATATTTGTTAGAAAATCGAGGGTTTTCGAAAGTCATCTAACGGGATTATACGAACAACTGTTGGTAACACTGATCTCTGTACTCAAGTTCTTTCTCAATAGCCATGGCCTGCTCATGGAATTCGCTGCCGCTGGAAATCAGGGGTAGTCTTAGTCCTCAGTTGTTTAAAATTAGATTGTTTAGAAATATTTTAAATGCACACTAGTGCTTTTTAGGTATAATTTTTATTTATTATTATTATTATTATCATTATTATTATTATTATTATTATTGAACAATAAGTATACATTAAAATCTAGAGCTATTTGTTAGAAAATCGAGGGTTTTCGAAAGTCATCTAGCGGGATTAGACGAACAACTGTTGGCAACACTGATCTCTGTACTCAAGTTCTTTCTCAATAGCCATGCTCATGGAATTCGCTGCCGCTGGAAATCAGGGGTAGTCTTAGTCCTCAGTTGTTTAAAATTAGGTTATTTAGAAATATTTTAAATGCACAAAACTAGTGCTTTTTAGGTATAATTTTTGTTTATTATTATTATTATTATTATTATTATTATTATTATTGAACAATAAGTATACATTAAAATCTAGAGATATTTATTTGTTAGAAAATCGAGGGTTTTCGAAAGTCATCTAGCGGGATTATACGAACAACTGTTGGCAACACTGATCTCTGTACTCAAGTTCTTTCTCAATAGCCATGGCCTGCTCATGGAATTCGCTGCCGCTGGAAATCAGGGGTAGTCTTAGTCCTCAGTTGTTTAAAATTAGGTTGCTTAGAAATATTTGAAATGCACACAACTAGTGCTTTTTAGGTATAATTTTTATTTATTTATTTATTATTATTATTATTATTATTATTATTATTATTATTATTATTATTATTATTATTATTATTTTACTTGACTTTATTTTTCCATTAACACTTATATCTAGGTAATTGTCATTGTCTCAATGTAACACGTGCTGTGCTGATCATACTAATTCTACTATTCCTTTAGTTGTGAAATTATATTCATATGTATTAATTCCTTTTTTTAAGTTAATACTTATATACTAGAATGTATTTTCCTATTTGTGATTATGTATTCAGTCTCTTTTTTATTATTATATATATATTTTTTTTATTATTGTTATTTTAAAGTTAATACTGATTGTGTATATGTATTCAATCTCTCTTTTTTACTTAATTATGTTGATTATTATTTTAAGTTAATATTTGTATACCGGTATGTATTTTTCTGTATGTGATTTGATCCTGGTTGAGTGGAAGAGAAGGCCTGATGGCCTTAACTCTGCCAGGGAAAATAAAACTATTATTATTACTATACATTTTTAATTTCATGATACATCCATAGCAACAGTACATCACACTAAATCGTAAGTCCATTACTACCTGTGATGGTAAGTCCTTTCGGCAAAGGTTTCCTTTTTCTGAACTTTAAATTCCCGTTTGGATCATAATCTAAATTTTCCCTCAGTTTTATATTGGTCAAGAACATAATCATCGTTCAATTTGTTTACGTCTTCTTTGAGGTCCAGGAGCGATTTTTACATAGCCCTGCTCTATATCCCACTGTTGTATCTCTCTTCACAAATTTACTTTTTTCTTGAAACTACATTTATGCTGTTAAAAATGCTCCACTCTGATGCAGTTTTATCCAAATTCAATAAAACTAATCATAAGTGTTCATGAATATTTTACTACGTAATTAACTTATTATTCCCAGAACATGAATTTTACCAGCAATCGAGAAGTATTGGGAATAAATTTGAATAAGGAATAAAAAAGGTTTCCTTCCCAGGCAGGATTCCAACCACGAAAGTCTTAGTTGCCAGTCCAACGTGCTCTGGAGTGAAAAAGGCTCTGAAATCAGCTACAAGAGTCGGTCCGGTTTTTTTTGCCACTACTGTACATTCCATAGGAAAGGCTACAAATGATCAATGTCTAAAATATCAACTATCTGAAAGCACAGTTTCTTGGTTCTCCTCTTATCTCAGCGAACGTCAGCAGTGTGTTTCCATTGGAAGTCGAATTTCCTCATGGCGTATCGTTAATTCTGGAATCCCACAGGGATCTGTTCTATCACCACTACTATTCACTATTTAAGTAAATGACATCACCTCGACTCTACAGCGCTGTAAGCATCACTTTTACGCAGACGATTTACAAATCTATATCCATACAACCCCTGACTCACTCAATGAAACAATACAAAATCTTAACGAAGACCTTGAACCTACATCTGCATGGGCCACAAAGTTTGGTTTGACTCTCAATGCAAGAAAATCACAAGCAATCCTAGTGGGACATCAACGTCTATTATGCAATATTACTGCTGCTCTTCCAGTCAAGTTAAACGACACAATAATCCCTTTTGCTTCCTGTGTTAAGAACCTTGGAGTTTACTTTGATAAGCACTTAAACTGGAATAACCAAGTAACCCATACTACCAAAAAAGTGCTTTCCATACTACATTCCTTAAACAGCATTTGAAAATTCCTCCCGCTATTACTCAAGAAAATACTAGTGGAAACACTAGTAATGCCCCACTTCGATTATTGTGATTCTCTACTGACTGACCTCAATGTCAACCAGTCGCAAAAATTACAACGTGTTCATAATTCTTGTGTTCGCTTCGTCTGCGATGTCCGTCGCGCTGACCACATTACCCCATCCTTCCAAACTCTAAACTGGCTACGGCTTAACGAACGTAGAAATTTTCATTCTCTTGTTCTCCTTTTCCAAGTCCTTCACACTTCTATACCTACACCTCGTACCTACCTTACCTCCCGTTTCAGTTACCTGTCATCATATCATAATCTTTTCACACGCACGCAAAATAGCCGCATACTAGCCATACCAAAACATAAGACATCATCGTATTCATCATCATACACAATCTCGCTCTCGCGCTTGTGGAATACCCTACCCAGTGACATCAGAGACTGTCGGAATTTAGTAGCGTTAAAAAACAAACTTATTAAGCATTTTCTTACTGCGTAGAGTAGGTTTAATTTTTACTTAATCAATAAAAGAAATGCTTCTCTCTTCTTAACTTTTTCAATGAACTGTCTAGCTTTTATTAATCAGTTAATCTTTTAGTACTTTGATTTTTATTGTATTTGTAAATTTAATATTAATTGTAATTATAATTGTAATTGTATTCTTAATATTGTAGTTGTAATCCCCTGGTAGAGGGGAAGAGAAGGCCTGATGGCCTTACCTCTACCAGGTTAAATAAATAAATAATAAATAAAAATATTATTTTCCGTATTTTTTGTCAGTTGTAAACCATTTCTTTAATTGATGGCGTTAATACCTTCACTTCCCTATATTTAATTATTATAAACATCATAGTTACTAGTTTATTTTTCTTCTTGAATTTTGTATATTTTTATTTTGCTTTTTCTTTCACTTTCAGTTCACTTTGATTCTTCTTTTTTCCGCTCATTACTTATTTTCTTTTCTTCTTCCTCTCAAATTTTCAGCTCTACTTATATATACAATTTTTCCTCCTGTTTCCATTAATTACCTTTCTACTTGCCTTACTCTTTCATCTCCTACGTGTTCAGTCCTCTAGCTTTCACCGTGTACCTCATTTCTCCAAACTCTTCCTTCCTTTTACTCTCCCAGACATAAAATACTACACGTTCCGCATACCGGATTCCCGTATGCAGTTCTTCGCTTCCTGCTCCTCAGAACCGGTTTAGCACGACACAATGTATCAACATGGGCCTGCAGGGGATTGTAAGCTGGCAGGGTTAAGGACACGGACAACGTATTACCAGGAGAAAAAGTGGCCTAGCTAGTCAGCTGATTGCCAAGTTGTGCAATATGAAGGAGTAATGGAGCAAGGAAAATGCGTGCACAGCTTCTTCTCTCTGTGCGTGTTATGGTTGCCTGTCAGATTGTGAAGGCTATTTTAAACTCCACGCAGCACCGTGTTCCTCATTCCTCCCGGTACAGTCCCTGTCATCGCGCGCACCCACTACATCTGCCACACAAGATGGTTTAGCCCACGCCAGATTCGTATTTCTCAGAATCTATTGAAAATTACAGGAAAGGTCCATTTCATTTTTTATAGAACGTCTTTGTTCCTCATTCTGTTTCTGTTTTCTTGTCTAGCAATTCACTGTATTGGTTTCATGTTCTCCTACTATAGTGAGGATCACATAAGAACAGTTCCTAAACAGCAAATATTGCCGTCTTATCAGTGTTGCCAACTGTTGCCAGATAACACACGATCCTACGTACTAAATTACTTATTTACTTACCGTACTTTATGTTGGAAGGCTATTATTCTAAATAATTGAATAATTTGTAGCACATTTTCGTAGGCAAACTATAGGTTAAAGATAGCAACATGTCAAGTATTTTGTCTGGCAATATGAAATTCATTGGTTTGACTAAACAATTGACTCACGATACCTAACCTAAAAATGTATTTTGTTTAACCACATGAAATTATTAGTATTAACTCCGAAAACTTACCTGAATATAGACTTGAATTATAACCACAATGCAACACATAAAATAACTATTATATATTAATATTAATACTGATTTTAATTAATTATTAGTATGTTCAAATTTCACTAGCTTCCAGTAACAGACTCAGAAATCTAGTACAATTTCAATTTCATGGAACTCCAGTACCGACAAATATTGTCGATATTTGTCTCAGCTGCCAACATACCAGTTACAAAATTACTACCATTTGTAGTATTTGTCAGTATCGAAATTCGAAACGATGTTGGCAAAAGAAAATTCAACCTGCAAACTAGAAAATCACTACAATCCACTAGCATATGTAGTAATGGGGGGAAAATGGCTAGGTTTTACCCTTAGGGTATGAAGTAAGCTGATCCGGACTATAGTTAAATTTCACATCCCTGGAGTCCAAGAAGTGAATTCTTCGTTGTTCCAGGTGTAAAGGCCGGTTCACAATAAACCGGGAACTGAAACGACAACGAGCACGAGAACGGAAATATTGTTAAAATAAATATATTTAAATGTGAATGTTCACAATAGTTAATTGTGAATGCTCAAATTTAAATACATTTATTTTAACAATATTTCAGTTCTCGTTCTCGTTGTCGTTTCCGTTACCCGTTTATTGTGAACCAGACTTAAGTCTATCCATTCCACAGCTTTCCTAGGTACTGTAACTTATGAAATTATTTTAAAATTTCTATATTTAAAATCTAAATATTCAGAAAATTCCTTCTCCACAGCAACTGTAAGCACAATCGGGCACAGACGACGTTATCTGTGTTCGAAGCCCTGTACCGGCATCATTAACCGACTGAATTACGTTTAGGTCAACTTCTATGAAATTATTTAGTGTGAGAATGAGGTTTATACAGGGACATCATTTTATTTTTACTAACATTTCTAATATTAACCTGGCTATACCTTTGGATCAACGATTAAGAACCGGAAACGCCATTTGCTACCCACTTCCGCGACTGGAGTTCGATGATACTGGCGTAAAATACAAACAAATCACTTTACTAAGTACAGGAGGGAAGAAATGTAGTTCATCCATTTCCATAAACTGGGAAATATCGCGATTTTGAGTTTGATAATTTTCATTAGGTTTTTGTTTAATCAAAATATAGTACAGTATTAACAATGAGTGTTTTTACTCACGAACTGATCTTTCCATGCGGACGTATTCATTATGCAGTGTATATTATACTGTCTACAGCACATTAGAGTACACTAAAGAGAATGAAGTTAAATTGAAAAATAATCATAATATGGATATTTAAACACATTTTTTAAAATGGTGGCCGTTCATTTCGATACAGGCTTTAGTTCTAATATGCATATTATCGCACTACAGACTATTGTACCTAATTCCAATTACCAGTTTCGTTCTTCGTACTAGTAACTCGTGTTGAAATACTTCTGTACCAACTCTATAAAAGAGTAGCCTACCTTACGTACTGTAAATTCAATCTTCACTTGTGCCCGATCCGAAAAGATAAAATTACTCAGACATACTATCTACTGTCCGTCCTAGTGGTTATGTCGCAGGGTCGTAGAAAGGGAGGAAATCACGTGACAGTTAATTACTTAACGAGGCCCTTTTATTTAAGTTATTTTAAACAGTTGTATAATATTACGTAGACGTTCAGTTCCTAACAGAAATTAATGTTCTCAGAAAAGAGCTAAGACAGCCCAGTCACTAGCTGGCGAATAAAAGCTGGTGAGGGAAACCGGGATACGACGTAGGCAAATGGACGACTGTGCCTGTGCGAAAATGATTCAATATTGAAAGCTCTTTCGTCACTGGAAAACGCGAACATATTTTTGGAACGTACTGTTTACTATGACCGTAAGGCTACTATGACTGTATATGGGGTCTTGGTTCTGTGTGGAGGATGGCTGAACTTCATTAGTAGTTGGGGTGGGAGTGAAGTACATTCAAAACCTCAGGTACAATAAAATTTGAAGTAAAAATAAAATGATGTCCCTGTATAAATAATAATGAATACAAGAATTTAACCATATTTCTGCCAAGATAAGTAGGAATAACTTGTAGCATGAATAAATCAGTCCCGGCTGCGTCGAGCGAGGAAACTGAGACAAGTTGAACGCTGCGCTTGCCGCCATGTTGATGGAGAGCTGATGCATAATATCAGTTCGTAAATCACGCAATTTAACGCTGTGATGATAAAAAAAAACAGATTATGGCCATTTTCGATAGCGTAGAATTGAGACGAAATAAACATATTCAAAGTTTCATTAATGTGACAGAGCATTAAAGGAAAGAAAAAAAAACATAAGCACAAAGTTTTATAAAACATGCTCATACCTCTTTAAGTAGGCCTACATAAGACACATTATAGAATGTATAATCTTACGATAATCACTAGGCCTATATTGTTAGGTTTCAGAGAATGGAAAATTATATTAACATAAATTACTTTTATGCTCGACCATGCCTAAATGTACTAATTATACACCTGGTAGCAGTCCTTTAATGCATGTCATTAAAGTACACCTACTCATTAAAGTTCAAGTGTTTTCAGCCAATGATAACTCAGCTTACAGGTGTTCAGCCAATAACGAGTCAGCTTTGTAGCGTTATAAAACCGCAAGTATCGATTATTCTCGGATATGAAATCGAAAGAGAATTAGCGAAAAGTCACGGAGGCTGGAAATCCAATACTGTTATGTTCTGTTACTATAATAATTAGCGTTAATTGTAAATAATATTCAAATAAATTCAATCTGTCATCTCGTTTTTCAATGTCGAATTCAATAATCAAGGTTATACCAAGTTTAACGGGATTACACAAGGTCAATGACATTCAATACTTTCGCGTCTGCGCACATCTCACAATTCACGACCTAGAACAAGGTCACTTCCGATCTTGTCAGATACAAATAAAATGTATACATCTGAATAATTTCAAGTTAGAAATATGGTCGAGCATAAAAAGTCGTATGAAACTCGCCTATAATGGTAATTAAGAAGCTCGTATGAAAATTATGAAACTCGCTTGCGCTCGTTTCATAAACATCCATACTCGCTTCTTAATTACTATCATTATAGGCTTGTTGCATAATGTACTATTAGATCACAAAACATAAATATATGCACCTTGCTTACACAAGTCCTCATTATAATGAAATTCTTAAGTGAAATAAATTTGTGATAATCATTATAGGTCTATAGGCCTGTTAAGTTTTAGAGAGTCGAGAAAATTATATTACCGGTACTTTGGATCATAGGACATAAGTTACCTGGCAAAATATAATGCCCAAAGGTAGCCAAATTACATTCCATTTATAAGTCAATCTTAAATTAATAAAGGGAATGCTATCAATTATAAAAATACCGATACCTAATACATTGCAAACAAAATGTAACATGAAGACCTAAAAACTGAACACAGGCTAACCATCTTATGCAAAATAAAAACAAAAACATACTTGTTATGAGTAGATTTCTTTACATACTATAGTGCCATTTTTAATATATACATTATCATTGATTGATTATAATAATATACAGTATGTATTAAAAATAACACTACAGAATGTAAAGAAATCCACTTAGACCTACACTTTGGGGAGTGATGGTATATTATAATTTTTATGCACATATTTAATATCAGTAAGATATCATTCGTTGCTTTTGTAATAAGGTATATCCTGTAAAATATAAAAGGGTTATTTATAGGTGAACTATATACATTTATAATCCCTAGTGAAAACTAATATTAAGGGGCTGTTTGAGAATAAGGTTCTAAGGAAAATATTTGTGGCTAAGAGGGATGAATTTACAGGAGAATGGAGAAAGTTACACAACGCAGAACTGCATGCATTGTATCCTTCACCTGACATAATTAGGAACATTAGATCCAGACGTTTGAGATGGGCAGGGTATGTAGCACGTATGGGCGAATCCAGAATGTACATATGGAGTGTTAGTCGGGAGAACGGAGGGAAAAAGACCTTTGGGGAGGCCGAGACGTAGATGGGAGGATAATATTAAAATGGATTTCAGGGACATGGGATATGATGACAGAGACTGGATTAATCTTGCACAGGATAGGGACCGATGGTGGGCTTATATGAGGGCGGCAGTGAACCTTCGGGTTACTTCAAAGCCAGTAAGTAAGTAAGTGAAACTAATACACTAGGATTATCTGCAAAACAAAACAACAAAAATTGCTGTGCAAATGACAACATAGACAACTCACAAATATAAAGTAATTTTAAATAAGCACTTCAACTCAAGTTGAACAAAAATAACATCTCTTGATAGTTGAAACGATGGTATTAGGTGAATGCTGCCTGATGATGACTCATAGATTGGCACATTAAAATGGAAGATACGTATTATAATAGGCCTTCATAAAATATTATACTATTACCACATCAATTTACATCACTTCACAGTGTTCACAAAAATAAACACTCAAGTTAAAGCAAAAAAATAAGTATGACACTAACGTGTTTACTGCTACTGTTTCTACTAGTAACATGGGCGCGTAAACATACACAGGCTGCTTTCAATTTTGAACAGAACACCAGCGCTCCTTGTGAGTGTCTAGTATACTACATAACGTCTGTGGAATGAAAAAAAAAATAAATAAATAAATAAATAAATAAATAAGTGAATAAATACGTAACTAAATAAGTAAATAAATAAGTAAATAAATAAATGAATGAATAAGTAAATAAATGAATAAGTAAATAAATAAGTAAATAAATAAATAAATAAGTAAATAAATAAGTGAATAAATAAGTAAATAAAGAAGTATATAAAAAGTGAATAAATAAGTAAATAAATAAATAAGTAAATAAATAAATAAATAAATAAATAAGAAAATAAACAAGTGAATAAATAAGTAAATAAGTAAGTAAATAAATAAATAAGTAAATAAATAAGTAATTAAATAAATAAATAAGTAAATAAATAAGTAAATAAATAAGTGAATAAGTAAATAAATAAATAAGTAAATAAATAGGTGAATAAATAAGTAAATAAATAAAAAATAAATAAGTGAATAAATAAGTAAATAAATAAATAAATAAATAAATAAATAAATAAGTAAATAAATAAGTGAATAAGTAAATAAATAAATAAGTAAATAAATAAATAAATGAGCAAATAAATAAGTAAATAAATAAATAGGTAAATAAATAAGTAAATAAATAAATAAGTGAATAAATAAATAAGTAATTTAATAAGTGAATAAATAAATAAATAAGTGAATAAATAAGTAAATAAATAAATATGTAAATAAATAAGTGAATAAATAAGTGAATAAATAAGTAAATAAATAAATATGTAAAGAAATAAGTGAATAAATAAATGAATAAATAAATAAATAAGTGAATAAATAAGTAAATAAATAAATATGTAACTAAATAAGTAAATAAATAAGTGAATAAATAAGTAAATAAATGAATAAGTAAAGAAATAAGTGAATAAATAAATAATTAAATAAATAAATAAATAAGTAATTCAACCAATCAATTCATCTACCTACCTCTCCACTTTTACGTCAATACAAATGTCACTATTTCTATGGTTGATAGACTCAAATTGCATCAAAATTCACTCACGAAGTTATAAATAATGAAAGTGACTTCTTATTTTACAATGACATCAACAATACAGAAACGGCGGGATAAGATTTTTGACTATAAAGGGTTGAAAAAGAGATGTAATCTATTAGAACAATATCGATGAGTGATATCGATATACGTATCGATAAGCCACAACTCACAGTCATCGATACTCGAACTCGTTACGTAAGTGTCACTCCTGATAGGTCGAGATTCGGATTCGAACCGGGACTTTATGGTTCAACGGCTCGTGGTCCGGTTAGCAGAAGTGAGCGCTTGAATTTGTGGAGATCTAAATTTATTTTACGGATTTTCTGGCTTCGTATTATGATTCGTCTGTCGTTCAGCATGCTGGAATTGTATCTACGACAGGAGCAACAACATTCTTGGCTACAGAATCACATTAATTCTTGAAATGTGACATATGTATAAAATTACAACGGAGCACGCCCTGATATACGTCACAGTTCTGTTGAATTTACTGTGAATCTAATGAACGGAATGTGAAGAATCCAGCTAACACGGCAAATTTCAATCCGTTCCAGCAACCCTTCTCCTCATCTTCATTACAGCAGTTTATTATTTTATACAGGGTGTAAAGGATATAAACTGACAAAAATACTGGCGATAAAGCATAAATTACTGAACGAAAAAGTCTATTACAATTTTTCAGTAACTTTTGTGGCTTCCGTACAAAAAAAAAATGTTATCTGTGAGTATAATGTTTTTGGAAATGATAGTAGACAGTCATTATTTACTTTGGTCCACCACATACTGTACATTGCAACTGTGGTTATACTTACTTACTGGCTTTTAAGGAACCCGGAGGTTCATTGCCGCCCTCACATAAGCCCGCCATTGGTCCCTATCCTGAGCAAGATTAATCCATTCTCTATCATCATATACCACCTCCCTCAAATCCATTTTAATATTACCTTCCCATCTACGTCTCGGCCTCCCTAAAGGTCTTTTTCCCTCCGTTCTCCCAACTAACACTCCATATGTACATTCTGGATTCGCCCATACGTGCTACATGCCCTGCTCATCTCAAACGTCTGTATTTAATGTTCCTAATTATGTCAGATGAAGAATACAATGCGTGCAGTTCTGTGTTGTGTAACTTTCTCCATTCTCCTGTAACTTCATCCCTCTTAGCCCCAAATATTTTCCTAAGAACCTTATTCTCAAACATCCTTAACCTATGTTCCTCTCTCAAAGTGAGTCCAGTTTCACAACCATAAAAAAACAACCGGTAGGCTAATATAACTGTTTTATAAATTCTAACTTTCAGATTTTTTGACAGCAGACTGGATGGTAAAAGCATTTCCCATATTTATTCTGTGTTTAATTTCCTCCCGAGTATCATTTATATTTGTTACTGTTGCTCCCAAGTATTTGAATTTTTCCACCTCTTCAAAAGATAAATTGCCAAATTTTTATATTTCCATTTCGTACAATATTCTCGTCACGAGACATAATCATATACTTTGTCTTTTCGGGATTTACTTCCAAACCTATCTCTTTACTTGCTTCCAGTAAAATTCCCGTGTTTTCGCTAATCGTTTGTGGATTTATAATCTTGTTTACAAATCAGAGTACTCTGTTCTTTCTCTATATTGTGGCAATGTTAGCGTGTGTTGGACAGAAGGTCATTCATTGGCAATAATGCTCACACTTACTCGAACAGTAAATATTAGAGTATTATCAATCCTAAAAACATGATATTTTAGGAATTGAAAACAAACAGAAGAAAAACAAAATTTTACTACACATCATGTTCAGTAGACCGAGATGTACAGTCTATATAATTTTGGCAGTTTATATTGTTTATACCCTGTATAATGCAGCTCTGGCACCACTTGAATTCCTCTTTCCACTTGTAACATAGACCCACAAGGAGAGTGTAAATTTCAAATCGAAGTCAGACCTGCTTCCTTCCAGTGGAGCACATGTAGAATAGCACTTGTCAACATCAGCTTCAAGTGCTTTGTGGATTTTCATACGGCGGAATCATTGGTCCATATTTTTCAAATATGAACGAGGAGAGGCTCTACCAATGGAGAAAGATATCGGGTTATGATAAGGAATTATTTTGGCCTCAATTGTAAGGCATGGATCTCAGAAACGTCTGGATTCAGCAGGATGGCGCCACGTGTCATAATGCTCACGAAACAGTCAAGCTTTTGAGGGGGAAGGTCAGAGGCTTCATCATTTCGCGTGGTGGTGATGTTAACTGGCACCCGAGATCATGTGATTTAAAGCCGCTGGATTACTTCTTATAGGGATATGTGGAACAATGGATTTATGCCAACAAGCCAGAAACATTTATTGACCTAAGGAATAATATCACACGCGTTATTCCTGAAATTGAGCCTGGTTTATTTTTGTCTGTCATTGAAAAATTGGAAGACCCGTATACGCGCAACCCAACGAAGTCATGCTGGGCATATAACTGACGTTCTCTTTCATATATAATGACCAGGCTTCGAGACTTCGGACCCGATAGAGTAGCTCAGTGGGAAATCCGCATAACGGCGTACTGAGTATAGTAGTAAAGCGTACAGTGGGTGGGGGTACTGTAGAATGGATGCCATCAAATACGCAAAGGAAAACGCTCTGGATTTGAAGGTCCTGACGAATAATTATTTGGTTTTCATACAAACCCTTTTTGAAACTGTGTCTGAAACTATTACACAGTTAGAAAAGCCAGGGCAAGAGATGCCGGAAACCCTCAAATTAGTTGAGGAAATGACACAGAGAATTAATGAGACACCAAGTACACCGGTTACTGAACGTGTAAAACAGAAGTGGAAATCAATTTTATGTAAAAATAACGGATATGGAACATTGTGTAATATAAACAGCAAATTAGTGGACATAGAGTCACCCGAGAATAAAGGACTGTCTCTTAGAAGCTGCGATGATGTTAGGTTTTTTCGTTTTGCTCCTATCACGTCATGCGACGTAGAGCGCAGCTTTTCACAGTACAAACTGTATTGGCAGATAACCGAAAATGATTTATGTTTGAGACACTGAAAATTTATCTCGTAGTACATTGCAATTCGATACTGTAACTGCACTTCCTAAAGACGACCAATAGGATAAATGAAGAAATTAAAACTGTTACAAGTTTATTTCCACCTTAACACTGTGCATAATTAAACATAAATGCTTATAAAACGAAGGAGAATAAATGCTTTTCGCATTCTTTTGACATTGTCATTGTGTAATGTATATTTACTTTCAGAAACTACGTATGTGTATGTTTCCCCATACTACCGTACTCTATTCTAAATAGCAACCTTGTTACCTCAACAGATCTCTACCTTTCACTATCTGCAGCGAGTCAACAACCTATAGTACATGCACAGTAAACTTATTTTATCGGGTCCAAAGTCTCGAAGCCTGGTAATGACATTAAGTTTGCTCAAAATAATCTATACAAATAATAAATCTGTAGCCAAAATTTTTCTAGTAATTTTCGATTTTCCAAAAATAATTGGTCCTAACATATATAATTAACCGCCCTGAAACCGAAAATCACTTTTTTCAAATTTTTGTTTGTATCTCTGTCTGTCTGTCTGGATGTTTGTTACCTTTTCACGCGATAATGGCTGAACCGATTTATATGAAAATTGGAATATAAATTAAGTTCGTTGTAACTTAGAATTTAGGCTATATGGCATTCAAAATATTTTATTTAAAAGGTGGTGTTATAAGGGGGCTTGAATTAAATAAATCGAAATATCTCCCTTATCATTAATTTTCATGAAAAATATTACGTAACAAAAGTTTCTTTAAAAATAATTTCCGATAAGTTTTATTCCATGCAAAATTTTGATACGACTGATATTTAATGAGATAAATGAGTTTTAAAATTACAATAACAACGCCATCTAAAGCGGTGTAATGAAATAAAAAACAAATGACTTCGTCTATAAGGGGCCTTGGTCAACAACAATCGAAAGCTATGAAACATAGCCTACAGAGAATGTTTCTGTGTTTGTATGAAGTAATATCGGAAATAAATTAACCGATTTCTATAATTAATTATTAATTTACCATTGGAAAGTGTAGTTTCTCTAGATGGACATCATGCTATAATGTTATTAAAGTAACTTCTGAGTGAATCGAGGACAGGTAAGATTAAAATAGCTTCTTATGCATAGAAAACTTGATAGGCATTCGTTTCCTGTATTTCCTAAAATAATGTTTATGACCAAATGAGTGATCTCTGAATCAAAATGATCGAATTTTAATTTTTTTAATACAATTTAAATTTAGTAACATAATAAGCGATTTATCCTTCTATCAAACACGAATGTTCCCTGGATCAAATGTGATATTTTAATTATATAATTACTTTATATTTATTTCTAACGGGTGCAGCGGAGCGCACGGGTACGGCTAGTAATAATAATACTACTACTACTACTAATGCCAATAATAATAATAATAATAATAATAATAATAATAATAATAATAATAATAATAATAATAATAAAATAAATAAATCTTTTTCGTTTATACAAATTGTTTCATTTTAAAAGTATGACACTCTTATTGAAAGCCCTTTACAGGTGACCGGTATGAAATTTTCTTATTTTTTCTTGTATAAATCTCTTTCTTCCCCTCACTCTCTCTTTTACTTGATCTCTCTTTCTCCTTTTTCAGGCAACCCCTGTTCCATTTTTCACTAATTTCACAATTCGTTTCTTTTCTATTTCCATCCAATCGTCTGCTTATGTTCTTCATTGTACTTTCTTCTCTCAGCCCTTTTATTCGATACGGCTTTTCTATTGTTCCTATTGCTTATTTCCTGTGTCTCCTTGCCTTTCACTTTTTCTTTCTTTATTTCTGCCCCTTTCCCTTGTGTAGCTCTTTACTCTTTCCTTTCTTTTCCCCCTTAATTGATTACCTCATTCATATCTCTTGATAGTACCCCCTTCAACATCCCTACTTAAAAGTTAATTGAAAGCGATCCGATGATGCATCGTATGATAGGGGGGAAACCATTACGATCTTCAGGTTGGTCGACATAAGATCCTACTTCAATAATTACTGCCTGGTAGAAAGCGTTATCCATTATAGAACGGCTGGCGAAAGATCAAAGATGAAACCAAGACAAAGCTGACATTCGTCATCTATTTCTGCGGACTCTGCCAATGTGAGGGGGAGGTCGGCACCACGTGCACCACACATGCAAATGCGCTCTGTATGCTTAGGAGCACGGTTTCGATTCTTTTCCGGTTATTAGTGAATGAAGTGACAATGAGATAGGTTAGTACCACAGTCTACTATATACAGTCACGAAGCTTGAGTTTTGAGGGTGCTAGAAACAATAGACTGTGACGGTACTATTTTGCATTGGCTGTAATGAGGCGATATTAGCGATCCTAGTGGTAAGCAACTATCTAATGTTTGCATATTTACTACGTATTGAGCTTCGCGACTGTATATACTAGACTGTGTTAGTACTTCGACTTCTGTAATTTTCATTCTACTATTTTAATTTTAAACTACGGAACTTCGAATATGATGGAATAACTATACAGCGCTAATGGGGTGCGTATTGAGAGAATGCAAGTTTACTACACAGACTGCTTAATGACGTCACAAGTGTAGGTGGAGTTGTATAGTCGCACCATCGGATCTGTGCCCCCGTAAGATATGCGAACTGAACCCTAATTCCTTCTCAGCCTCGGTAATTCATTTCTCTCCCTGCATTCCTATCTCTCTCCCTTTCTGTCCCCCACTACTCACAATTTTGGCCTTCTTGCGGGATAGTTTACAATATTTGCACTTGCAGTCCAGTGTTGTCAACTCAACATGAATACTGTAGCACGGAGTGGCGAAAGAAATATTATTAAGGGAACCAGGTAGTGATTAGGGGTGAAAAATCCGATTTTTTATTTTGTGTTTTAAAATAAATTACAAAACTGGTCCTCAAACAATATAAATATTGTGGAGGGTATTTCTGCAGATAAGCCTTTTAAATGACCTCTTTAAATTTGGCGGTGCATGTAATTCATAATTATTTTTTTTTATACAGTTTTCCATAAGTTGACATTTTCAAACTTAAGTGCATTTTTCTCTGAAATTACTGAATCAATTTACATGAAATTTTTACATTGTTTTCTGCAGCCTGTGTTCTACATTGTAGACCTACGGTTTTAAGAATGTCACACACATAACACGAGAAAAATGTATATGCATTTAAAAAATTGTAAAAAATTTTAAACAAAATTCAGCTATTTTTTTCTGTTTCACTAGGGTTGAAATATTTAACTAAATTTTGCTTTGGAATTTACAATACACAATACAAGGTATATGAGTGAAGATAGCAAGTAATGTGCACCTGAAGAATGAGGTACACCTAGCAAAGTTGGAAAACAGGTTATCAGTTAGGGCCTTTCTTTTGCACTTGGATACGAAACAAATTAGTTGTCTTTTATACCACTGAATTCAGAATGATTGATTGCATAAACCTGGAAATTTTTATTCCTTTCTGAGCACTAGAAGCCTAGAAATATTCAGCTAAACTTTTGTATTGAAATTTTTTAATCGCACAGTATCACTATCCAGTTCCCTTAAGCAAGTACGTAATACCATTTTGCGATGAAGAGAAACAAACAGGTCAATATCTGTTTCCTATAAATCAGGCAAGTCCCGCGCCGTGGCGTCGCGGTCTAAGGCATCCCGCCTAGGACTCGCGTTACAGAATGCGCGCTGGTTCGAGTCCTCATGGGGGAAGAAATTTTCTCATGAAATTTCGGCCAGTGTATGGGACCGGTGCCCACCCAGAATCGTCATGCACTTGGGGAGCTACGATAGGTAGCAAAATCCGGTTGCGAATACCAGCTATAACGGCTGGGGGGATCATCGTGCTAACCACACGATACCTCCATTCTGGTTGGATGATCGTCCACCTCTGCTTCGACATGTGGGCGTGAAGCCAGCAGCCGGCTGGTCGGTCTAGGCCCTGCCCTTCACGGGCTGTAGCGCCACGGATTATTTATAAATCAGACAACGAAAAGAGCAACTGATATCACAGGTGAGGCTTATTTCATTTCAATTCATTATGTATTAAAATTACTTACTTAACTAATACTAATAATACAACATTTCATGTAATTTATATAGAGAGGTCAGAACTCCTAATAACGAAAATCAGGAGAGAGGGAGTCTGTGCAGGAGATGAAAAGCTAGAATCACCAGAGAAGAACAGACCAAGGGAACTTTTAATTATTGTAGATGATATGAACCCACGTATTTTAAGAAGAAAGATACAAGAATTTTATACCGTTCAGAAAGAAGTTTCGACATTGAAGAAATTACTGAAGCTTGCGAGAGAAGCAATAATTTCCAAGGTTGGAGAGAAAAACTACGGAAAGTGATTCGAGACATGGGATTTAGGTTTAAAAAAAATGTAGAAATACAAGATGTATTTTGATTGAAAGAAATAATATTGTAGCATGGAGGACCAGTTATTTATGACACCGTTTGACGGAAGTTTGGCAACATCCCTATTCGGCAAGGTTCGTGGCCTGCTGTTTAACGTGGTGGGAGGAGAGCGGGTGGAACGGAGTGAGCACAGGCGTTAACTTTTCCAAGAACGACGACAGCGCTGAAGGGCACAGATCCGATGGTCCGACAATACCTCTCAGGTACACTGACTTCACGCTCACAACTCACTGGTAGTGGACGTGATTTCGTAGCATTTATTTACCTTTCTTCTGCAGTTCTTTGCTTACTCCCGTACTTCTACACTTGCTGGCACATTTCTTAACTTCGTCTCTTAGTTCTTTACATTCATCCACACGTTTTCACTTCTTTATTCGTACATCTGCGCTACGAACATCGTTTATTTACTTCCCATCGTAATTCTTCTCATTCTTTCGCACTTCTTTGTTCTCAATTTCATAGCATTTATATCAAACATCGGTGAGATATGCCGAAAGCAAATAATTCTCAGCATTTGAAGCTACAGTTATTTTCTGAAGAGATCGGACCTCAACACTTCTCTACGGACATTTTTAGCGAGACGAGAATACTTTTATTATACCCGTAAGTCAACTTGCCTTAATTTTATATATATTTTTTATTCCGTAATTTTAACAATTTATATTGGATATTGCGTTCTGAAATTGACTAAAATAAGAGAGCGAAGAGCTCCAAGAAGAAGGCAGACCCAGCCAAGATCAAGCCATCCTGAGCAACTCTGAGGGTGTACGAGTCATAACAGAGCGGCGATTCGTTTATGTTTGTTTTATTAGATTTGAATGATCTACGTAGGAAAGTTCCTTAGATATTAATGTTAATTTATTTTAATGATTATTAAATTACGCGTAAATTCATACTAAAAAAAACTTTGACATTACAGATGCAGGGGGCTGTGAATTTTCGAACAGAGAAGAATTTGCAAGAAGATGGCTGCGTAACTTCACATAGTTCTTTTAATTCATCAGTATAATTATAATCTTTTAATCTTGTGTATGATTTTGTGACAAACAGACGTTGATGGTACAAAAAAAAAAGAATTGAAGTTTTGACAATTTAAGGGTTAGTAATCTAGACCAGGGGAAGGGCGATAGGGATTATAAAGAATTCTTTCCTTTTTTTTCTCAGTGGCAAATTAATTGTAATAATCATTTTTTTATATTTCAGAAAAAAAAAACTAAAATAATAATTTAGCGGTAGGTATCATATTTTAAATTCGCCCCTGCCACATTATGCTTTGCAGAGACAAGCTTTCGCAGTATAAACACTGCCTAACTGAATATCGTAAGGGATTCACCGCTCAATCACTGATGAAATATATTGTTCTTCATTGCAACAAATGCAAAAGAAGGGAAAGTAGTGGAAATAAGGTAATATACATTTTCTGTGTGTGGTTAAATGAATTCATTGTAAATATGTGTATTATAATTCTGTAACACACTAAATTGTGCATATTATCAATAAACGTAGTAACTAAATGTGAAATGTAAACAATAGACGGTTTAATATTTTAAAATGCATTCACGGAAGACTAGAAATACGTAGGAAATTTTGACTACTCGAGTGCAATTACGAGGGCATTCAAGAAAGTAAGTTTCCCTGAGGCCGTTTACAGAAAGCAAACTTGAGCAAAAAGCTGGAGGACCCTGAAGAACTCACCCCTCTGGAATTTTTTGTGGGGTCATATCAAGAACTTCGTCTATGCTGTGAACGTTCGTGATTTAAACAATTTGCGGGAAAGAATAGTGGAAGCTGTTTGCTACCGTCACACCGGTGGACAGAAATAAAATATCGTTTAGATGTGTGCCGCACTACAAATGGTGCCCACATAGACACTTGTTAACAAAGGTGAAAAGAACTTACATACTGTGTGAGAATATCTGTTACAAAGTCAACTTCCCACCTGAATACAATTAAAAGTTATCGAAGACAAAATGTTGTCATTCTTCTTCGGAAACTCTGTACATTTCGGTATATTTAGAAATAACATAACATTCATTTCTTAGATGAGCACATTTTATTATCCAAATGATTACCTAATATTCAAATAAAGATAACATTGTATGTGTGGATATTAACATTAGGGGAGAGTCGGGTAGTATCGGACATCGGGTAATATCGGACAGTGAGTTTCTTTCATCTACCACACGATGATAGTACCCGATTGACATGGTTACGTTTCTTTGATGTCGCATAGAGATACGTAACCATGTCATTCAGGTATTACCATATGGTGGTAGATTAAAGAAACGCACTGTCCGATATTATCCGATGTCCGATACTACCCGACTCTCCCCTACTTTATCTTAAAAACCTCACTGTGCTCACTCACATGATTACACCCAGATTAGCTCGATGAGAGCTCTACAGTGTTCTTTTGACCCTATTGGCCCTCTATAGGGCTTTAATTTAATTTGTATTATTTTCATCAGCGTCTGTATTTCTTTTTTGTATTGATATGTGCTATCTGGTAGGATGGAAGAGAAGGCCTTATGGCCTTAGTCCTGTCAGATTAAATAAATAAATAAATAAATGAATAAATAAATAAATAAATAAATATATAAATAAATGTCAACTTGCCTTAATTTTATATATATTTTTTATTCCGTAATTTTAAGAATTTATATTGGATATTGTGTTGCGACATTGACTAAAATCGAAGCACATAATGTTGCCATTATTTTTCGGAAACCCTGTACATTTCGGAATATTTAGAAAAATAGCATAACATTCATTTCTTAGATGAACACATTTTATTATCCAAATGGTTACATAATATTCAAATAAAGATAACACTGTATGTGTGGATATAAACATTAATTTATCTTAAAAACCTCATTGTGCTCAGTCTCATGATAACATCCAGATTAGCTCGATGAGAGCTCTACAGTGTTCTTTTGACCCTAGCTTTAATTTAATATGTATTATTTTCATCAGCGTCTGTATTTCTTTTTTGTATTTATATGTGCTATCTGGTAGGATGGAAGAGAAGGCCTTATGGCCTTAGTCCTGTCAGATTAAATAAATAAATAACTAAATAAATAAATAACTAACTAAATAAATAAATAAATAAATAAATAACTAAATAAATAAATAAATAAATAAATAAATAACTAAATAAATAAATAACTAAATAAATAAATAAATAAATAAATAAAGGCGTAACAGTCATATAAAATGCGTTGCTCTCGGTAGCACAGGAGGCAGTTGTTATATGAAATATATTTTTGACTCCCTGTATGAAATGACAGCCCCGGGGTTTCAAACGAGGCCGTGTGCCTTCGTGTACACACTTCATCTCAAATCTGTAGGTATTTGGACGAATATAACAAGTTGTTTATGAACTCCCACTTCACCGACTTTGCTGCTGTCTTGTAGGAATGACAGATTCGTACACATGACAACCAACACGTTCACAAAACTCTGACTCCATCAAGAAGTCTTTTCAAATATCCCACGTCATAACACAGTATGTAAAAAGTTGACATAGAAGTTCTATTTCCAGACACTTTCTTCACCCCGAACAAAGAATCATCTGCCTCTTAATTCAGGGTACACTATGACCTTTTCTCTTATTTTGCTTGTTATAGTTTATTTCAGGTAAACCATTAAGAATTCCTGTATTCTACAGAAGACAATACAGGACCTTGACTGTAAGACTTGAAACCTGTTTCGACTCTGTTGTGGTTTTATTTTTCAATATGACGTTTATAGGATGACGTGAATATGTTAGGAGAAAATCCACAAACGATTAGGGAAAACACGGGAATTTTACTGGAAGTAAGTACAGAGATAGGTTTGGAAGTAAATCCCGAAAAGACACAGTATATGATTATGTCTCGTGACGAGAATATTGTACGAAATGGAAATATAAAAACTGGAAATTTAACTTTTGAAGAGGTGGAGAAGTTCAAGTATCTTGGAGCAACAGTAACAAATATAAATGACAGTCGGGAGGAAATTAAACACAGAATAAATATGGAAAATGCGTGTTATTATTCGGTTGAGATGCTTTTATCATCTAGTCTGTAGTCAAAAAATCTGAAAGTTAGAATTTATAAAACAGTTATATTACCGGTTGTTCTGTATGGTTGTGAAACTTGGATTCTCACTTTGAGAGAGGAACATAGGTTAAGGGTGTTTGAGAATAAGGTGCTTAGGAAAATATTTGTGGCTAAGAGGGATGAAGTTATAGAAGAATGGAGAAAGTTACACAACACAGAACTGCACGCATTGTATTCTTCACCTGACATAATTAGGAACATTAAATTCAGACGTTTGAGATGGGCAGGACATGTAGCACGGATGTGCGAATCCATAAATGCATATAGATTGTTAGTTGGGAGGCCGGAGGGAAAAAGACCTTTAGGGAGGCCGAGACGTAAATGGGAAGATAATATTAAAATGGGTTTGAGGGAGGTGGGATATAATGATAGAGAATGGATTAATCTTGGTCAGGATAGGGACCAATGGCGGGCTTATGTGAGGGCGGCAATGAACCTCCGGATTCCTTAAAAGCCAGTAAGTAAGTAAGTAAGTAAGTAAGTAAGTAAGTAAGTAAGTGTCTCATTAGTTTCGTGTAAGCTTGTATGTATGTATTACTGTATTCTGAACAACTTTGATGATTTTTCTCAAACAAAGAAGGCTAATAAAATAATGTAGTTCCTAGAAATGGCGTATATTCAATAATATGAACGTCTACTGTATTTCTAGGAATATGTAACTGAAATCGATGTTCTATTTCCAGTTTCTATTTATCCTGTTTACGCTAAGATATATATTTGCCCTTAACCATGTTCCATTTTCAGACGCTGCTGACGCCTCTTCACCCCTCCCTCCTGCGAGTCTCCAACCGTAATACAATTTTCTATGTTATGAATAGTAAGTTATTGGTATTCAGAGCTGCATTCTATTCATGTCCATGTCCTTTACAAATGTTTTTTTTTCGAGTCATGGGTCAGAGAACAATGTGTTTAAAATTCATTCAGAATATTTAAAATTACAATAATGAGTTCTGACTATTCAGCACGCTGCTTCACGACTTCTGAAGTGAGTATTTCTGGGGGAGATCTTTTTTTTTTTATTGTTTGAATGCTCTACGGTTAATAATTACCTCTTTCAAAATAAAAAGGCTTGAAAACTCCAATTCCCATGGCAACGTCCCACTATGGCCCATTGATTGCTTTGTTTACTCGTCTGAGGTCTTTAAAGGCTTGTTAAGTTTATGTGTGGGTTCTCCGTATTTTGTTACGAGTGTCTGTCTGTCCGTACGCTCTGTCGTTTCAGGAAATTATTTTTCTGCTTTGCAATTCTAATTACGAAATTATGAGTTGAAATGAAAGAGAAAATAAAAGAGTAACGAATATTATTGTTCGGTAGAATAACCTCTTTAGCTTTCACGTTTTGTGTAATTTATAAACTTCACCCCCTCAACCTCTAGCTCCCTTCCATAAATCCCAGTACCTTGCTTCCTGTATGGCTAATGGTGACTGAAATAGCTAGGAAAAATGTTTAG